>BSBK01008220.1:0-42500 GCA_027943335.1 Chamaecyparis obtusa | reverse complement strand
AATCTTTTGAAGAAAATGCATGATCTAGGCCTTCATTTGTTCTATCATCTTGATATTGTATCTCACTAGGTACATTAAGGACTTTTTTTGTCATTCTTTGACCCATTATGTATTGTTGCATGCTTCCCAATCACCTACAAAATAGAATTGACAAAAACATGCAAGATCCCTAGCCCATATAGTCCAAGTGTAAAGAATTAGCACTCTTAAATGAATCGCATTTAGTTGACCCACTAGTTGTATCACAATCATACCTTGAAAGGATATTCTTCTCTTCAAATAGCTAGAAGAAACATTTGATTGTAGAGTTCTAACTTGATCATGTACACAAACACATATTACACCATTCCACAATTACACATGCATCTTTAAATTTGGCTTTTTCCTTGAATTTGAGTCTCTCTCCAAAGTGCTCTCTTAACGCATGCACCAAAACCATCATGTTCTCCTTTCCCATGTCTAGCCTCAAAACAATTCCACATATGTTAGATATTAGTTTTCTTATGTGTCTTACTCAACCAATAAAACAGTCTAGCATTCTTGAATTTCCTTGTGCAATTATCTTACAATATTAGATGTTGTGTCATCTAAATTTCTCTCTCCCTTGAATTATAATAAAAGGTCTTAAAGCAATATTGAGAAAACTCTTATGAGTGTAATTTATTATTACTCATATATAAATGGTACTCTCTCAAAAAATTTAATCCTCTTATGTACTATTAGGTGCAAGCCTATAGACAATATGAATGAAAATTTCTACTTGCACTTAATTATATTATTGTACCTGAATCTCATCTTGTGGTGAAAGCATGTATTTATCTTCAAAGTCAATGACCAAAAGTATACTACCAATTGGAAATGTGTTCTTGCATAAGTGAAATTTTCCATCAAGCCATCAGAGCATTTTGAGAGTGTTTCACATATTTAGGTACAATCTTACTCTTCAATTCATTCATTAATCCATGAACACTAACCTTTTTAGTAATCAAATCGCACCATATTCCAACCTTTCTATCCTTTAATAGATACCCAATAGATTTAAATCTTTTTACATCAACAAATTGTTGTCCAAAACCAATTGAAATATTTCCATGCAAACATTTATCTAACAATGCAAGATTGCCACATATATCACATACACTAGAAACACATGCATTCAAAAGAAATAATTTCTCATTAGGTGGTTTACAAAACAAACATGATATAAGCTCCTTTATAGTTTGAGGTGGTGTATTTCTACCACATTCCTATAACATTTTATTAGTATACATGGTAGAATGTATACATTAAAATTCATCATAATGGTAACAAAATTGAACATGAGTTTTACAATAGCGCATGACTCTTTCCTTGTTAATTCTTACATACCACAGTTTACATTTTTCAAAAGATCTTTGAATAATGCTAATAGTTAACACCTTATCTTTATCATCCAAAAAAAATGTACAATTCAGTTTAAGTCATGTCCAAAAGGTGTTTTGGATGTGGATCACAAATTTTTGAGATAACTCTTAATTTGAGAATATCTCTAGCATTAGGTGATACTCTTGTATTGTCATGCCAAAAAATTTCAATCAATTTTTTTACTTCACCATTAAGTTTCATGTCAGACCTCGGGATTCTACCACTAAAAGTCCACAATTGGTTTGTCTGATCACTTTAAAAGTTCACTCTTCTCTTTATAGCTCTTACCAAAGTTTTATGATAAATATTAAGATATCTACTTATGTTAGTCATCATTCTTTTATCAAAAGTTGTTTTGTTTACTAAAGTTGTTGTTATTACTCGTCGTGTCGCATTCCTATCTTTAGAACAATTTTTCTTTCTGATTGTATAAAAGGAGCTAGAAATAGTCGATACAACTTGTTTTAAAGACTGATCCTTCTTCTTGGGTTTGACATAAATGCCTAACCTCTTCATCACTTTTCACATTTTAGTCATTATAATTTTTTTTAACATTAGTTGACATTGAAACCTAATTTATTTATTATAAAAATATTGTCTAAATAATCTACTTGCATGTGTCCTAATCTATCTCCATGAAACCAAATCGTGAATATTGTCTGGCACATCACTTTTAATTTGAAAATGTGCATTCATTTAACTATCATTCAAAGGGGTTTCTTCCTCAATTGGTGTTTCTATGTCTACATCCACATTATAGATTTCAATTGGTGTTTGATTTTCTTTTTCAATTGGCATTTGATTTTCAATTTCAATTTAATTATCATTAGGATTATCATTACTAATATTTGGTGTCTGATGTGCAATTTTTGTTTCTCTATTTTTCAGGATGAAAATCAAAATAATTTAAAGAGTATCCTGCTTGTAGCAAATCACCAATTTTTTTATCAGAGTAAACACATGGATATGAAGACACAAATGTATCCAAGAGGGGATTAGAAGATGCACCTGAATTTTCTTCTATTGTATAAATTCTTCTTCGGCCTCTGCATCCATCATGGTGCCTCAATGTTCTCCTCTTTTGAAACAAGTGTTGAACTTGATGCTCTAACATTATTCAGTTCTTGAATTCTTGCTCTTATTTCTCATTTTTATTTTGCCTCCTCCCTATTTTCTACAACCTCATTAGTTTACAAAACCTTCATTTGCCTCTTTCTACATTTCTTTGATCCCATGTTTGCACCAAATTTTGAATTCAAATGGCTTTTCTCATGTCAAATTTATAAAAAGACAACAATATGGAACTTTTATCTAACATTCATTCTGTTGTTGTGACCAGTCGAACAATGATTGAATAATCATTCAATCATTGAAATTTTTCTTTTGGGGCTATTTTTTGTAGTCAATAGATCTATTAGAAACATGCACCTATTTTTTAAATGAAATAGGCACCCATTTTTGAAACAAACACCTCTTTCTTAAAAATGGGTGCTCTTTCTTAATCAATGGTAAGAAATGAAATGGGCACCCATTTTTTGAATTTTAAATGGCTGCCCATTTCTTAAAATTTGGAGTGGGTAACACCCCTCCGCTTTGGTTTTTAGTTTAGGATAGGCTTGGTGGGACCAAGCCTATGCTTAGGCCTCCAAAAAAAAGGCTAAGGCACTGGAATCCCAAATTTTTGCCTTTCCATAATTTTTTGAAGGCCTTCTCGATCAAATTTTTTGACAAAACAAAAACCCATTAGAGTTATTACTATACATATTTCAAAAAAGTAAATTTCATAGTGATATGATTAATTTTAAGTTATTTTTGCATTATTTATTTATCAAGAGCGGTGCCTAAACTTAAGTAGTGAGGTTCATTAAAATTTTAAGCTTTTTTTTTAGTTTTACATTTATTGGAAAATAAATTATATGACATCAATCTACATAGAATTTCCTTGAATATTTTTTTTTTTTTAAATTGAAAAAATATTAATTTTTCATTGATTTATGGTGGTCATACACCAAAGGTTTTGAAAATGTACTTTATAGTTAATTAAAAATTAATTAAAAAATATATTCAATACAAAAAAAGAAAAAATATGATCTTGAATCTTTGGTGCCTTAGGTATCATTCCCTAGAAGGATTCACAAATATTCCTTTATTTAGGTCAAAATATGGTGGTCGTACACATGTGGTATGGTCTTGAAACTTAAATTTTGAAAAAATAGTTTTTAAACATGCCTACTAAAAATAAATTTCTACCAGGCTATGGGTATTGAAATAAATTACATATTTGAAAAATAGGCTTTGAGAACTACATTTTCTATTACTGAAGTTTTCTGAGATTCAATCTCTAAGTGCCTCAAATTTTGACATCAAATGATAGAAAATTTGTATAACAGGAAAAACACTTCCACTTTTTGCCCAAAAGTGAGACTCAACTTCTTGTAGCCACCTATCTAAATGGTACCCAAGATCCCTCTTGATCAATTAAAAAAAGGATAAGACACTCTAAATGAATTATCAACTCCTTTGAGTAATGTAGTAATTATCACTTGTACTGTGAGGGTAATACTATAGCAAACTATTTTGCTAATACTAGAGTTCAAGGTGATAGATTGGTGAGGTGGAAGATGAATGATAATCTTCCCAAGGTGGTCTCGGGAATGGTCACTTTTATATATGAAAAATGGTGTTTAGGGATATATGGGGGTTTTCCTTCATCAAACCCTCGATTAGGACTTAACCATATAGCGATGATGAATTGAAATTAAAATATGAATGAAATGTTTGAATGGAAGTTCTTAATTGAAATAATTATACCTCTAATTATTGATGAAAGGATAAGTCCTCCATATTTTGATTATGTAACATGATAAATAATCATGAAATCATAATTAAATTATAATTGAAGATGCCTTAATGTAACTTGTTGCTCCTTCAATCAGATTTTATCTTGAATTGGAATGGAAGCATAGAATTTTATATGATAATGTGATATGATGATGAAATGGATTAGGATGGATACATTATATAGGTATTTCAAAGTGAAATCGCCTTTTGAGTGACTTAGAATTGTCATTTTTTGTGTCGAGGATAATTTTAGAAAGGGGATTCAACAACCATACTATCCTCCCAAAATTTCAGCCAAAAAACATCAGTCAATGCTGCCCCAAAGGATCTTTGACAAGACAAAATTGGCTCAATTTTTTAGGGATGTGAGATAATAGGCTCTGAATTCCAATAAGTTATTCTTATGAAAAGATATAATGTTTAAATGGGGTAGAAGTTGCATTGAACTTTGAAATCACATTTAACCCATATAAGGTTAAAATGAAATAAGATGAAAGGCATAAATAATAAAGTGTTGATGTATTAAAGTGGAATAGGACTCATAAAATTATTTTAAATCAATAAAGGTCCTATAATGTCTAAAGGAATTATAAATACTAAAATGAGTGCTAGGTGTGAAATTAGACACCCTGATTAAAGGTGTACAATTTATGATGATAAAAAAATTAATATTTCCTCACATGTTTATAGTTCTCGCGAATATGATTATACGATCCACTTATTTATTTCTATACATTCCTACTTTTATACATTTTTATTTATTATTTTTTCATGAATGTGAAGCATGATTACATTTTTCCATTTATTGACCTCACAATTTACCTCTTATATTGGTTAATTTTTTCCATTAAGCGATCATAAACCATCATTTTTATTTATATCATTGTTACAACAATCTAATTAGGGATTTTACACAATCTCCTTTTCTAGTTATGATGATCCATTCAAACATCCTAGAACATATTTTTCACTTATTATATTAGTTCTTCAAAAACCTTACAGCTATCTTGCACTTTATCTCCATAAGTTAGAGTGACAACTCATAAGTTATCTACCTCTTTTATTTGTACATTATATTATTGGTATTGTTGTGTACTTATTTTTTATTCTCATCTCAAACTTTAAATTAGAAGCTAATGGGAGAAGTTTTATGTAAGTAGATATTAAGATTAATATATAATCCAATGGAGAACATGTGTCGCATAAACTCATATCTTTTACTATAGAGTTATTAAACTAATTCATGGTGTTTATTTCTTTAGTTTGAAATATATGATTCGTGGCAATTCACATACAAATCAAAAGTGGAGAAAGTTTTCCAAATTTGTTCATATGACTCTAATTATATCCCCCACTTATTTTGGAAACATTAGCATTCATCCTTAATACAATATTTGAGAGTTCAAGTGGTATTTATGTGGAAGAGTTAGCATTCCTTCTAAGTTTTAACTAAATCTAAGCTCATATTCCCATAATATCTTTGATCTTACAATCAAAATTATTAATCCTAGTGCTAGTTCAAGGTTGATTACATGAACATAAAAACATGTAAGAACAACTTTAAGAATACCTTGATTCTCATTTTTTAAAGTAAAATTTAATCAATGCACAAAATATAATGTAATCCAAACTATCCATTGCTTATTTACTTCTATGCATAATATGAAAATATGAATACAACTATCTTCCGTAAAAAAAGCCCTAGGTCATTTAGAACATTGTCGAATAATGACAATCTCCTATCATAACAAGCATCATTAGTACTTATAATCAAGCATCTAGAGGAATCATTAAACCAACATCTACATTATAAGGATAAATGTGTATTCATACTCTATTTTAATGACATTTTTTTTATCTTGATCAAATTTCATTGAATTACTACACGAGGCTTGGCTAAAATCAAAATGAAATTCTTAGATTCCCCCACTTAATAGTAGGTGGACTAAATTATTTTAAACATTGCCTAATCTAATTGGCATAAGTGAACATATTTTTTGAAAAAATATGGCATATATTTTAGGACCTCCTATTGGAGATTTTCCAGCAGGCCAGTACTGACTGTATGTTTTTCATTGATGACAACATATGGTAAGTAGCATGCGTGGAAGACTTATGAAGTTAGACTTTAGTATATGTTGCATGGACTTGTTATCAGCATGATATCATGGGTGCAGAGGTTAACTATTAGTACAAATAGTTATATAGCAGCTTGTGTCAACAGTGTTCTTAACAGAGTTACAGGCAGTGTTCTATGTATGGTTTTCCGTATAGTTATCATGGAGCCTTGTGCACTTGGATAAATGATGAAGACATATTAGTTATGTTACATTCATGAACACAGAGCCTGATGAATAGTAGAAGTGAATTTATGTAGTCGCTATTCACCAGTAGTAGTTTCCTGTGTTTGTTCAAAAGAGCCAACAGAGATTATATTGGTTTTGGAGTTGCGCCTATCCTTTTAGTATGCACCATTGGATTTAAGCTTGGAGAAGAGTTAGCAATGTTTAGTTAAGAGTGCATGAAGTAATTTAGCTTGAGGAGAAAGATACAGTTATTTTGGTAGAGCTGACAGTGTGTAGCGTGCATCTACAATTATCTTATTGGATAGGTCCCAGAATGTGTTGCGTGCTTAGTAGAGCCGACTGAATTATTATTGGATTTTGTTATGGGTTCTCTAATATGAGTTCAAGGTGGTTCTAACAGGCTAACTTGATTATATCATTTAGAGGAAAGATATTTATAGGTAGTCATTTTTTATTACTTAAGTGTGGTTCATATTTGATTGGGAAGAGTAGAGCAGAGTGTGCATAGTGTTGAGCCATCAGAAGAAGGTCTATGTGACCAAGCAAAATATTTGTGCTATACATTGGAACTGATCTAGATAGTGGGTCTATGTGCAACTCACCAAGATCTAGATATAGTGTGTATCTATTATTTAGAAGGTTGTAGACTTCGCCCCTTTGAGTAGTGTTCTCTCAGACAATGCATCCTCTCCCCTAAAAGGGACTATTGTAAAAGGCTCCTAATAGGGCCTGACCCTTGACCAGGTCTACTGTACTAAATATATTTTAAAGAAACTCCTAACAGGGTTAAGGATCTTCTAACAAGGATCATAATACACTAGTGCAGAATATTAGTGGGTGTCAATTCCCACCAGGGTTTTTACCTATTTGGGTTTCCCCGTAACCAAAATATTGGTTTTGTGTTCAAGTATTCTTTCATTTTGTTTATGCTTTATGTTTAAGTATACTTAATTGGATAAAGAATTGAAACTTGGAGATAACTGATTCACCCCCCCCCCCCCCCTCCCAGTTATCTCTTGGGACTATTCCTAACAATTGGTATCAGAGCCAAGTGCCTCAGAGAGAAATTTTAACAGCTTGAGGTTGATCAAATGGCATTCTTCAGAAAAGAAAGTCCTAAGTTTGATGGAGAGAATTATCTTGATTGGAAGAACAAGATGGTGACTCATTTGCAGTGCATTGCTTTTGAAGTTTTTGATGTAACTGTCAAAGAAGTCAAGATCCCTACCTTAGAAGACCTTGCAAAGGATGATGCTACTGATAAGAAAAAGGAATTATTCCATTAGAATGCAATAGCCAAATAATCCCTTATCAGTGCCCTATCTGATAGTGAGTTTTCAGAAATAAAGAAGGTAGATACAGTCCACAAAATATGGAAGTACCTAGAAGACATATTTGAAGGAGACAAACAAGAAAAGGATGTGCTTAGAAAGACATGGAAGAAAAGATACAATGCATTAGATATGTTTCCTAAAGAAAACATCAGAGCTTACAATCAAAGAATCAATGAAGCAGTTGCTAGAATCAGGAACAATGGTGTAGAGATCTTAGAGGAAGACATTATGGACAAATTAATGACTACTCTCACTCCAGAATATGAAAACAATATCAACATCCTTGATGAGACCATGCAGCTTACATCAAATTTCAAGAGAGAGACCTTGATCAGAAAAATCTCATCTTTTGAGATTTCAAGATTGAAGATAGAACCTAAAAGTGAGACAACCTTCAAAGCAACAGTTCATGGTAATAAATCTGCAAACACTTATGGTAATTTTGATGATAATGATGAAGAGAAAACACTAGATGATTTCATTTCTATGATTTCCAAAAGAGAAAAGAAAGGAAAAGGAAAATATGAAGGTCAAATGCCATTTAAATGCTCTTCATGTAATAAGATTGGTCACTTTGCATCTAAATGTCCCTTAAGAGCTAGAAAGTTCAAAAATGACTACAAGCCCAAATACTCTAAGGAATGTTACTATGTTGGAGATGGATTTTCATATGATGATTCAGCTGAAGAAGAAATTGGATTTATTGCTATCATAGAGAAAATGAACAATAAGACAGATCATGAAGATGAGAAAGAGAAACAAGAGCTAGCATTGATTTCACAAGCTGATATTAGGGTAGACTAGATTATAGATAGTGGTTGTTCACATCACATGACAGGTGCTAAAGATAGATTTGTTCATCTGGACAAATACAATGGTGGCATGGTTAGATTTGGAGATAACACTCCTAAACCCATCATTGGTATAGGAGCCATCACCTTGGATGGAAATAATAGTATTGATGATGTTCTTTATGTTGATGGTTTGAAACATAACCTACTAACTGTTGGGGAATTACTTGACAAAGGTTACAGATTGGAATTCAATGGAAACAAGTGCATCATTAACAACAAAGAAGGAGAAATAATTGCATTAGGATCAAAGACTAAAGGTAATGTTTTTCAGCTTAATCCAGAAGCAAGTTGTTTTGTTGCTAAAGTAGATGATAGTTGGTTGTGGCATAAAAGACTATGTCATATCAATTTTGATAACATAGTTAAGATAAGCAATGTAAAGGCAATAAGAGATCTACCTAGCATAGCAAAGCCAATTGATACTATATTCAGGGAATGTGTGATGGGAAAGCATGTGAGAAACTCATTCAGGAACAAGCTCAATTTAGCAGAGAACAAGCTGGATCTGATTCATACAGACCTATGTGGACCAACTCAAACAAGATCATACTATGGTGAAAGGTATTTCATTTTATTTGTTGATGATTACACTAGAATGATGTGGGTTTCATTCTTGAAAGATAAGTTAGAAGCATTTGAAAAGTTCAAAATATTCAAGGCTAAGGTTGAGAATGAATCTAGACTAAAGATAAAATGTCTGAGATTGGATAGAGGAGGAGAATTCACCTCTAGCAGATTCTATGAGTACTATGAAGAACATGACATAAAGAGGTAGTTAAGTGCACCTAGAACCCCTCAGTAGAATGGAATTGCAGAGAGAAGGAATAGGATCATCCTTGATACATCATACACCATCATGATTGAAGGAAAATTTGCTCACACCTATAGGAGAGATGTGGTCAATACAGCAGCCTACACCATCAATAGAATTCAATTAGGGCCTGGTGCTGACAAAACACCATATGAGCTATGGTTTGGTAATGTTCCAATAGTAAAATACTTCAGAATCTTTGGAAGCAAGTGCTACATCAAGAGGGATGAAGAAGTAGGCAAGTTTGATGCAAGAAGTGATGAAGGTATTTTCCTTGGTTACTCTACTAAAGGTAAAGCTTATAGATGTTTCAATTTAAGATTGAAAAAGATCATTGAAAGTGCTCATGTTAAGATTGATGAAAAGTTTATGGTTCAAGAAAGATATCATGATTACTCACCCATGATTGAAGAAGAACCCAAACCCTCCACTAGTGAGACAGTTATTGAAGAAATGTTTGATAGTGTTGATGTGTTATTCAATGACCCTGAGACAAGTGAAGAAGAAACTCCTAAGGATGATGAGTCTGCATCACCTAAAGTTCCAAAGTTTACATCTAGAAGCCATTCCAAGAAAGACATTATTAGAGATCGGAGTAGAAAAGTCTTAACAATATCATAAGAAAAGAACTCATCTAGCAATGAGGCGGTATGCTTACTATCTTAGATTAAACCCTTAAGTGTTGAAGATGCATGTAATGATTCAGATTGGCATGATGCTATGAAAGAAGAACTTGATCAGATTATTAAGAATGACACTTGGGAACTGGTCCCAAGACCTAGTGATAAGAATGTGATTGGAACAAAGTGGATATTTAGAAACAAGATGAATGAAGATGGTACAATAGTAAGAAATAAAGAAAGGTTAGTATGTAAGGGATATGCGCAAAGAGAAGGCATTGATTATTCAAACACATTTGCACCAGTGAGCAGATTAGAAGCTATTAAGTTGTTTCTAGCTTATGCAACATTCAAAAACTTCAAAGCTTATCAGATGGATGTCAAGTCAGCATTACTGAATGGTGAATTAAAAAAAGAAGTATATATTGAGCAGCCAAAAGGATTTACTCTATCAGATAGACCTGATATGGTATGCAGATTGAAGAAAGCCCTCTATGGACTTAAGCAAGCCCCTAGAGCTTGGTATGAGAGACTTGATGGATATCTAACAAAGATTGGATTCAAGAAAGGAGCAACAGATTGTAACCTATTCATAAGAGAGACATTTGAAGGACTACTACTTGTAGCTATATTTGTTGATGACATTATCTTTGGAGGTAATGACAAACTCAGTGCTGAATTTGCTAAAGAGATGCAGAGTGAATTTGAGATGAGCATGATTGGACCTATCAAATACTTTTTGGGATTGAATGTACAATAGATAGAGAAAGGAATTTTCATTAATCAGTCAAAGTATGTGAAAGAGATATTGAAGAAATTCAATATGGATGATTGTAAGCCAGTAGGGACACCTATGATAACTAGATGCAAGCTTACAAAAGAAGATGACTCACCAGTAGTAGATATAACATTGTACAAGTCTATGATTGGAAAACTTATTTATCTTAATCGGGCCAGACCAGATATTTCCAATGCAGTTGGCATAGTTGGAAGATTTGCAGCAGAACCTAAACAAATTCACCTCATGACAGTAAAAATGATATTCAGATATTTGCAAGGCAATATAGACTATGATCTATGGTATCCTAATTCAAAAAATGTTGAGCTTCATGTGTACACTGATGCTGATTGGGCAAGATGTGTTGATGATAGAAAGAGTACATCAGATGGAGCAGTGTTTCTTGGTGATAGACTTGTCACTTGCACAAGCAAGAAACAAAATTGAATTTCTCAATCAATAGTAGAAGCAGAGTATGTTGCAGTAGCCTTGAATTGTTCTACAATTGTTTGGATCAAGCAGATGATAAAGGACTTTGGAATTTACATTGATTATCCTATTGTTATTCACTATGATAACACTAGCACTATCAACATGTCGAAGAACCCTATGATGCATGCAAAAACAAAGCACATTGAGATCAAGTATCACTTCCTAAGAGAGAAAGTGGTAGAGAAAGAAGTCAAGGTGGACTATGTAAGTACTAAAGATTAGTTAGTAGACATATTCACAAAGCCCTTGCCTAAGGATACTTTTGAGTATCTCAGGGAGAAGTTGGGAGTAATTCCCTTCCCTGATTCTACTTAGAAGAAAGAAGGAAAATCATTAGTCCTTAGGGACTAATAGATGGTTGACTACTCTACTTCTGGAATAGTACCGGTGCTTAAACTATTTTGCACCCTTTTCCATTGATGTCAAAGGGGGAGTAATATATAGTCATGAAAAATAGAAGTAAAAGGAGGAGTAATATACTAAGGGGGAGTAGCATTCAGTTATGACAATAGTTCAATTGAGGAAATGGAGAATGTTGAAGAATATTATAGTAGATGGAGGACTCATCTTTGGGGGAGTCTTGTTGAGGAAATGGAGAATGTTATAAAAATTATTCATTTGGATTGGTGGAGTTTTTCATTCCAAATGTTGCCATCAATGCCAAAGGGGGAGATTGTTGGAGATTTGCCAGCAGGCCAGTACTGACTGTATGTTTTTCATTGATGACAACATATGGTAAGTAGCATGCATGGAAGACTTATGAAGTTAGCCTTTAGTATATGCTGCATGGACATGTTATTAGCAAGATATCATGGGCGCAGAGGTTAACTGTTAGTATAGATAGTTATATAGCAGCTTGTGTTAGCAGTGTTCCTCACGGAGTTACAGGAAGTGTTCTGTGTATGGTTGTTCGTACAGTTATCATGGAGCCTTATGCGCTTGGATATATGATGAAGAAATATTAGTTATGTTACATTCATGAATGCAGAGTCTGATGAATAGTAGAAGTGAAGTTATGTAGTCGCTATTCATCAGTAGCAGTTTCTTGTATTTGTTTAGAAGAGCTGACAGAGATTATATTGGTTCTAGAGTTGCACCTATCCTTTTGGTATGCGCCCTTCGATTTAAGCTTGGAGAAGAGTTAGAAATGTTCAGTTAAGATCACATGAAGTAATTCAGCTTGAGGAGAAAGATACGGTTATTTTGGTAGGGCCGACAATGTGTAGCGTGTGTCTACAATTATCTTATTGGACAGGTCCCAGAATGTGTTGCGTGCTTAGTAGAGCCGACTAAATTATTATTGGAGTTTGTTATGGGTTCTCTAATATGATTTCAAGGTGGTTCTAATAGGGTAACTTGATTATATCATTTAGAGGAAAGATATTTATAGGCAGTCATTTGTGATTACTTAAGTGTGGTTCATAGTTGATTAGGAAGAGCAAAGCAGAGTGTGTGAAGTGTTGAACCATCAGAAGAAGGTCTATGTAACCAAGAAATTTTTTTGTGCTATACATTAGAACTGATCCAGATAGAAGGTCTAAGCGCATTTCACCAAGATCCAAATATAGTGTGTATCTATTATTCAAAAGGTTGTAGCCTTTTCCCCTTTGAGCAGTGTGCTCTCAAAAAGTGTGTCCTCTCCCCTAACAGGGACTATTGTAAAAGACTCCTAATAGGGTATTACCCTTGACAAGGTCTACTATACTAAATATATTGTAAAGAAACTCCTAACAGGGTTAAGGATCTTCTAACAAGGATCATAATACACTAGTGCAGAGAATTAGTGGGTGTCAATTCCCACCGGGGTTTTTACCTATTTGGGTTTCCCCATAACCAAAATATTGGTGTTGTGTTCAAGTGTTCTTTCATTGTGTTTATGCTTTATGTTTAAGTATACTTAATTGGATAAAGAATTAAAACTTGGAGATAACTGATTCACGCCCCCCTCTCAATTATCTCTTGGGACTATTCCTAACACCTCCAATGTAAGTTTAAAGGTATTTAAAAGGCTTAAGGATATGAATGTGATGATTAACCACTCATGCAAATTTTTATCCTCAAAAAAAAGATAATTCATCTTTCAATTTGTCAAAACTTGGGTAATACAATTCAATAATGATTGCTTATTCAAATCATAAAATATGTGTTAGAACAAAATACTCCTCATTACATAGATTTATATGAACATATATCCTTCTTTTTACATTTTTAGTTTATTTTCAATATTAATCTAAACTTCGCTTATGATGCAAGGGAGGACAGGGTGAGGGGCCAAAGGCACAACCTAACCAGATCCACCTTGAAGAGATCACACGTGGAAGCAAAAAACACACAAGTGAGAGAGAGAATATAGATGTCTTCTTATTATTCATTCAAATTGATTCATACATGTCAGGTTGTAAGGCCTTCCTAGTTTAGGCCAGATATTACAATTCATGTACAGAAGTCCTCCAACATGCAAGGATCTAAAACAATCTACAATCTTCTATCTTCTACCACTAATTTCCTCATTGATGTCCTTAAACTACAACCAAAGATTACAATATATACAAGAGGCTACCGAACAAGTCAGCCTCAATAGGAAACTAAAACAAACACCTCGGTAAGGAAGGATAACCAAGTGCCAAACAAGCATCATCGAGCACTAGGGAATTAACTGAGAGTCAAAGAGATAACCAACCAACTGTGGTTAACAAAGGAAACTGAGCAACTATAGAGCCAACTCGATCAAAGCAGGAACCAAGCAACACAAGAAAACATAAACATGTTTTTGGTGACACAGGATTTCCAAGGACCTGAGATGCTCCTACATCAAACAGTTGGGGTTATTTGAAATGATTCTTTGAATCATGAAGTAGGTACAATCTGATCTGAATCCAACTTAGACTGTGAAATCCAAGAACTATCTTCAATCGATCTATTCTTCCACTTTACCAGATATTCCATATACTATTTTTCTCTTGTACTTCTACCAATTCTTTGTTAAAAAATTTTCTCAGGTTCTTTTATTGATTTCTTAGGATAATCATTCGGTACTATCATTTCTTCATCTGCCTCATGGTACTCATACAAATCAGTGGTGCAAGAGCACCTAGGCTAGCCTCTTTTATTTAAATGTTTTTGGCTTGTACTTGACTCTAGCCAAGTCAAGAGGATAGGTTAGTTTTCTTGAAGACCTTAGAAGGTCATTTGCAATGTTGGCTAAGTGAATTAGTCACTAGGACTAAGGTCACACTAATAGCCATTGTTAGTTGTTTATTAAATTTCTTAGTGTTAGGAGCTTAGCTAAGGTTGGAGTCTTAAATGTGTTCTAAACACATAATTTTTATTGTAAAGATGCCATAAGGTCATAAATGGCCTTGGATCCTTGAGACATAGGAGGTTAGGAGTCCTAGAATATAGGATTGAGGCACATGAGAAAGTTTCCAAGTGTTGAGAAGAAGTTGTCATCAAGATTTGCACTAATTGCAAAAATGGCATCAAGTTTATGAGGATTTAGCACTTAGAGCCATCTAAGTGTAGAGGAGAAAGAGAAGACATTACATGGTGTTAGTCCTTCAAGGTGGAGCTTCAATAGTTTGGCTCTTATAATAGAGTTTGTATAGGCCTTAGTTAATTACCTAAGCCTATTGGAAGATCCTAAAGAGGAATAGGATTCTTGTGGAGACAAGTGAAGTCTCTTGGTGAGAGTGAAATATAACCTTGGAGTTATCTTACATCATATTGGTATCAGAGCTTGAATTGATCAGGCTTGTGGTTAATTTTGCAGCCTCCTGAATTAGTAGGAGAGAATACAATAGGTAGAACCATGGTGACTAATGCTGATTTAGCTAAGAAGGTTGAGGAACAAGAGGAGGATAACAAATTGATAAGGAAAAGACTAGCTCAAATAGAGTAGGTCTTCGGTGAAGTCCAAGACAAAGTTGATAGGGTCAAAGAGACAATTGACCTAAAGGAAGAAAAAGAAGCAAAGGAGATGAAATTAGAGTTGGAGGAAGAAGCACCAACACCTGATCCTCTTCTTACTGAAGAACCATTCTTGAAAGCACTCAAGGCCTTAACCAGCAAAGCTCTTGATGGTGTGTCTCTGTTTAGTGGACAAATGGATCCAGATTCAGTCATGGATTGGATTGAGAGCATAGAGAATCACTTTGAATGTGATGGAGTCATTGAAGCAAAGAAAGTAATGGTGGCCAAGTCTAGGTTAAGAGGTTCAACCCTTACCTATTGGAAGTATGTTCAAGCTGAAAGAGAGAAAGAGGGAAAGAGTCCCATAGTCTCATGGAAGGGCATGTTGACTAAGATAAAGAAGACTTATCTGCTTGATGATTATGAAGTTCAGCTGCATAGGAGGAGACACAATCTTAGACAAAAAGATTTAGATGTCCAAACATATACTGAGGAGTTTCAAAAATTGTGCCTAAGGTCACAAGTGGTAGAAGATGAAAGTATAAGACTAGCAATGTATTTGAATGGCCTTAAATGGTCTATTCAAGAAGAAATGAGTCTTGTGAACTTCAAGACTATCTACCAATGCTATCAAATGGCTTTGAAGATAGAAGAGAAAAGAAATAGGAAACAAGAAACCTCTAAAGGCAAAGCTAAAAGCAAGGATAGTAGAGGACAAAGAGGTGGCTATGGTGGAAGAAGTTCTGAATCAAGGACTCAAGGGGAGATAAAATTCAATGAGTAGCAAGAAGGAAGCTCAAGTAGAGGTGGTAGAGGAAGAGGTTCTAACTCTAAAGGAAGGAGTGGTGGACGAGGAAGAGGAAACTATTTTTCCAATATGAAGTGCTACCATTGCAATCAAATGGGGCACCTTGCCTATAGATGCTCGGAGAAAGGTGGTTCATCACAAGGAGGTGATAAGAGGAAAAACTTAGTTCAAGATGAGTCCAATGCAGTAGAAAAGCATGCTAAAGTACCACTGAATTCAGAAGGAGAGAATCTTATGATGAGAACAACTCTAATCAAGGAGCCAGTGAAGGAAGAGCCAAGCCAAAGGAGATCTTTGTTTAGAATTAAGTGTAAGATGATGGGGAAATTATGTAGGATCATTATAGATTCAGGCTCTACTGACAATATTGTGTCAAAGGAAGTAGTCAACAAGTTGAAGTTGACAAGGATATCCCACACCAATCCTTACAAGGTCACTTGGCTCAATAAAGGTTAACATGTGTTAGTGAATTAGCAAGCATGGGTGGAGTTCTCCATTGGAAGGTACAAAGACAAAGTGTTATGTGATGTGTTACCTATGGATGCATGCCATTTTCTCCTAGGTAGACCATGGAAATTTGACCGCCAAGACATACATGATGGAGGAAATAATTCTTATTCTTTCAAGAAGGACAATGTGACCTTCAAAATACAATCATTATTGGAGGATGCTAAAGTAAGGATAGTAGGTCCAAATGTACTTATGGTGAGTGAAAAGGAGTTCTTACAAACTATGGAAGAGAGTGAAGGCATAGGCTATGTATTGGTATTGAAACCAAAGGAGAGAGATGAAGATAAGATGGCTAAGAAGATAGAATTACCAAAGGAGATTCAAGGTATGTTGCAGACTTACCAAGGCATTGTAAGTGATGGAAAACCATCCACCTTACCCCCTAAGAGAGCTATAAGCCATAGGATAGACCTTATCCTAGGAACTACCCTACCTAACAAAGCAGCCTATAAGATGAACCCTCAACAAAATGAGGAATAGCAAGACAAATACAAGAACTCCTAGACCAAGGCCTAATTAGGAAGAGAATTAGTCCATGCGTTGTTCCCACTGTACTTGCACCTAAGAAAGGAGGAACTTGGAGGCTATGTAATGACTCAAGGGCTATCAATAGGATAACCATAAGGTATAGGTTTCCTATCCCTAGGATTGAAGACTTAATGGACTGTTTAGGTGAAGCCAAGTACTATAGCAAGATAGACTTGAAAAGTGGTTATCACCAAATAAGAATACATGAAGGTGATGAGTGGAAGACATCCTTAAAGACCAATGAAGGGCTGTATGAATGGCTTGTCATGCCATTTGGATTGTCCAATGCCCCCTCCACATTCATGAGGCTCATGAATGAAGTCCTCAAAGACTACATAGGAAAGTTTGTAGTTGTATATCTAGATGATATACTAATTTTTAGCAAGACAAGGAGTGAGCATGTAGAACATCTTGATATTGTTTTCAAGAAGCTACATGAGGATAAGTTGATGATCAACTTGGAGAAGTGTGAGTTCATCAAAATAGAGCTAGTGTACCTTGGGTTTGTCTTGTCACATGGAAATCTGAAAATGGACAAAAGTAAAGTGGAGTCTATCATGAATTGTCCTACTCCAAGGATAGCAATAGAGGTAAGAATTTTTCATGGCCTTGCACAATACTATAGAAAGCTCATAAGACAATTTAGTGCAATTTGTGCTCCTATGTTGGATACTATCAAGGGAGGAATGAAAACCAAGTTTGTTTGGAATGAAGATGCTAACAAGAGCTTTGAGTTGTTGAAGGAGAAGATAACTACCCAACCTATTTTAGTGTTTCCAAGCTTTGAGAAGCTATTCACCATTGGGTGTGATGCTAGAAATGTAGCAATTGGAGATTTCCTAAGCCAAGAAGGCAGACTGGTGGCTTTCCATTCTGAAAAGTTGAGTGAGGCTAAGAGGAAATACTCCTCATATGACCTAGAAATGTATGCATTGGTTCAAGCCCTAAGAAAGTGGAGGCATTACTTGCTTCCCAAGGAGTTCATTATGTATTCAGACAATCAAGCACTTAGTTTCCTAAATTCACAAGAGAAGTTGAGTCACAAGAACATGAAGTGGGTTGAGTATCTACAAGCTTACACTTTTGATATCAAGCACAAGAATGGTGTTCTAAACAAGGTGGTGGATGCATTGTTAAGAAGATCCCTCACACTCCAAGAAATTCAGTTGAAGAGCATGGGAATAGATCATTTCAAGGATCTATATATAGGTGATGAGGACTTTGCTGACATATATAAGGTATGTGTTGAATACAAGAATAATTTTCATAGTAGGTATCTTGAATATACTTTGCAAAGTGATCTCTTGTTCAAGGGGAATCAATTGTGTGTTCCTAGAGGCTCTATTAGAGAGAATTTAATTCAAGAAAAGTATAATGGTGCTTTGAGTGGTCATTTTGGGATCACTAAGACTCAAGACCTTGTTTCAAGGTTCTAATATTGTCCTAGAATGAATCTAGATGTTAGAAGATATGTGGAGAGTTGTGTGGTATGTCAAAAGGCCAAGGGCACTTCATCAAATGTTGGTCTTTATCAACCACTACCCATTCCTACTAGGCCATGGGAATGTTTGAGTATGGATTTTGTAGTTGGGTTACCCAAGACAAGACAAGGCATGGATAGTGTGTATGTGGTTGTAGATAGATTTAGCAAGATGGATCACTTTGTGCCATGCAAGACCACTAATGATTCTAGTCAAATAGCATCTCTTTTCTTCAAAGAAATTGTGAGAATCCTTGGGTTACCAATCAACATTGTGTCAAACAGAGACACTAAGTTTATGAATCATTTTTGGAAGACTCTTTGGAAAATATTGGGCACCAACTTATCTTTTGGGTCAGCCTACCATCCCCAAACTGATGGTCAAACTGAGGTTGTTAATAGAATCCTTGGATATCTTCTAAGATGTTTGACTAAGGAGTATGGTCAGCAATGGGATCAGTTGATTGGGCAAGCAGAATATGCCTACAATGAAACCATAAATAGATCCACAAGGAAGAGTCCATTTGAAATAGTGTATGGACTACATCCAAGAGGTGTCTATGAGTTGAGAGATCTAAAAGTTGGAGTGAAAGGAAGTGGATATGCTGATGAATTTGCATATGCTATGCAAGAGATTCATGAAATAGTGAGGAATACATTGACAGAGAACACCATGAAACATAAAGCCAAGGTGGATAAAAGTAGAAGGATAGTTGAGTTTAATGTTGGTGAACTTTTTATGGTGCATCTCAACAAGTCAAGACTACAAAAAGGATTTCCCCACAAGCTGCAAATGAGAAGGATAGGACCCTATCCTATATTGGCTAAGTATGGTGACAATGCATTCAAGGTTGAACTGCCTAAAGACAGTTGATTGTCACTAATATTTAATATTGTAGACTTAGTCCATTATAGAGGACCATAGAAAGACATGGATTAGACCCTTCATGAAGTGATCAGAGATGTGGAGGATCTCCAATTGCCTACTGCTACAGTCACAGGCCCGGACAACATACTAGACACAAGAGTTTATAAAAAGACAAGGACTAAATAGTACAAGGAACATCTTATTAAGAGGCATGGACAGAATAATTTTGATGCTATTTGGATGAAAGAATTAGAGTTAAAAAAGATGGGAGTTGATCCTACCATCATCAATCCAAGGGTGGATTGAATTTCTTATTTTGGGGAGGATGGTGCAGGAGCACCTAGGCTAGCCTCTATTGTTTAAATGTTTTTGGCTTGTACTTGACTCTAGCCAAGTCAAGAGGATAGGTTAGTTTGCTTGAAGATCTTAGAAGTTCATTTTCAATGTTTTCTAAGTGAATTATTCACTAGGACTAAGGTCACACTAATAGCCATTGTTAGTTGTTTATTAAATTTCTTAGTGTTAGGAGCTTAGCTAAGGTTGGAGTCTTAAATGTTTTCTAAACACATAATTTTTATTGTAAAGATGCCATAAGGTCATAAATGGCCTTGGATCCTCAATAAATAGGAGGTTAGGAGTCCTAGAATATAGGATTGAGGCACATGAGAAAGTTGCCAAGTGTTGAGAAGAAGTTGTCATCAAGATTTGCACTAATTGCAAAAATGACATGCAAATCGGGTATCTTTGGATTCCCTAAAGTTTAGGAGATGGTGCTCAGAAAATAGGACCTAAAATGAAGGAAATGGCATCAAATTTTACCCAATACTTGAACCTCAAGAATTATTCATTCATTGTAATAGTTAGAGAAGAAGTTAATAGAGCTCTGTAAGCATTTTTACAGTGATATCTAGCGGTTTTGTGTTGGCAGTCATACCAGATGGATTGAAAGCTTAAATCCATTGATGATTTAGTGTTCTATAGGTAATTTTGGGACCTTTTCATTTGAGGAGAAAGTCAATTTGAGTCCATTTACATTCTGATTTTTAGTGTTCTAGATCAGGGTGTCTAATTTGTTAGTGTTTTGAGCAGTCTAAGAAGTCATGGCTCCCCCATGAAATCTAGCCATGGAAAATAGTTCATGTTAGATGGAAATGGTAGAGGAGTAATTATTGTATATATTTTTAGGAATTAGGAGTCTTGAAAGAATGAGGAGCTATTTTATTTGCTAGGCCCTAGGCGAGCATTTGGAGCCTGATTAGAGGTCTAGAGATGAAAGTTTGAAGACTTTATGCAAGGTTGTATGGCACCGTACTGCTCCAGGAATTTTTCAAGTAGGTGATCACCATATCTAATCATTCTATGCATATAGAAGTCATACCAATCACCAAGGATTTGGTTTGAGCAAGTTTCAACCAAGTTTCACTATTCAGTCCTAGAAATTAGGCCTATTGTCGTAGTTTGTAAGAACCCACTGTACAGTCACTTTTAGACCCAAAACTCTTATGAATGTTTTTAAAATTCCAAAAGGGTATCCAAATCAGGTCTTATATTTTCAAGTTTTTTGGGAAATTTTTGCAAGAAACTGCAAAAGGTGACTGGTAAAGGCTACTAGAATAGGCCTATTTTTAAGGTCTCTATATGATGAATTGTTGAAGCCGATAAGAAGATGATTCTAGATCCTTCCAAAATGGATCAAATGGGAAAGAATAATAAATTTTTCATGATGGAGAAGACCCCTGCAATGATGGATCAAGTTTATGAAGATTTAGTACTTAGAGCCATCTAAGTGTAGAGGAGAAAGAGAAGACATTACATGGTGTTAGTCCTTCAAGGTGGAGCTTCAATAGTTTGGCTCTTATAATAGATATTTTATAGGCCTTAGTTAATTACCTAAGCCTATTGGAAGATCCTAAGGAGGAATAGGATTCTTGTGGAGACAAGTGAAGTCTCTTGGTGAGAGTGAAAGCAAACCTTGGAGTTATCTTACATCAATCAGCAATGTTGAAAATAGGTGATATATCCATGTCATCGGGTAACTCAATCTCATAAGCATTTACACTATCAAATTTTCTGAAAATCTTGCAAGGACCAAGCTTCTTCATTTTCAGCTTCCCATATGTTCCAACAAGAAATCTTCCTTTCTTCAAATGAACCATCACTTCATCACCGACTGCAAAAGTCTTATGTATTCTAGATCTATCAGCTCTGTCTTTGTATTTTTTACTACTTTTCTCCAGTTTATGTTTCACATCTTCATGCAATGTCTTCATGTACTCAACAAACTTTACTCCTTCAGTACTTCTCTTTCCTTCATCAGCAATATCCCTCAAATCTGATATACCTCTCAGTTTTATGCCATTTACAATCTCAAAAGGTGTTTTTCCAGTACTCCTATTCACTGAATTATTGTATGCAAACTATGCTTGTGCCAACACAGAATCCCAATTACTCGGTGTGTCTCCAACTAAACATCTCAAAAGATTACCCAAGATTCTATTCACAACTTCTGTCTATCCATCAATCTGTGGGTGAAATGTAGAACTATATTTCAACTCGGTGCCAAACTTTCTCCAAAGGGTCTTCCAAAAGTATCCAAAAAATTTATTGTCTCGGTTAGAAATGATACTCCTCGGTAATCCATGCAATCTGACAATTTCCTTAAAGAAAAGATCTTCTATATGTACTGCATCTAATATCTTTCTATAGGGTATAAAATGTACCATTTTAGAAAATCTATCCACAATAACAAATATAGAATCATTACCTCTCAGTGTCTTCGATAAGCCAAGAAAAAAATCCATACTGACATCAATCCAAGATTTCACAAGAACAAAAATCGGTGTATACAATCTAGTATTCTGATTTACTCCTTTTGCAACTTGACAAATTCCACAACTTTTCACAAATTTCTGAACATCCTTATACAACTGTGGCCAAAATTATTTCTCCTTAAGAAAATTCAATGTTTTATCAACACCAAAGTGTCCAGCCAAACCACTACTATGTTTCTCCTTTATCAAATTAGTTCTCATTGATCTTCTTGGTATACACAACTAAATACCTTTAAGCAACATACCTTCTTGAATAAAATATTCTTCCCATTTAGTACTCGGTTGATCTTGAATAGGTGCTCTGCACTTTCTCCATGGCTAAGAAAAATTAGGATCAAATTCATAAGAATCTCTCATGTCATCAAAACCAAGAACTTCAATTTTCATCTCAGTCATCAAAGATCTTCTTCTACTCAATGCATATGCAACTCGGTTAGTGACTCCACTCTTATGTTTTATCACAAATGTATAACTCTACAAACACTCAACCCATTTCATATGTCTCTGATTCAACTTACTCTGACTACCTAAATATTGTAAAGCTTTATGATTGGTATACAACATAAATTCACTCGGTATCAAATAATGTCACCATTTCTCCAGGGATTGAACAATAGCATAGAATTCTTGATCATATACAGAATATTTCCTTTTTGCATCATTCAACTTTTCACTAAAGAAAGAAACATGTTTACCTTCTTGACTCAACACAGCTCCTATTGCACTTCCACTTGCATCACATTCCACTTGAAATACCTTATTGAAATCAGGCAATGCTAACATAGGTAATTCAGCAACCTTCTATTTCAGAGTCTCAAAAATTTTATCATCTCCATGTGTCCACTTGAATTCTCTTTTATCTCCTCTCATAGTCTCAGTCATAGCATTACAAATTGAAATGAAATTCCTAATGAAATTTCGGTAAAAACTTGCCAAACCATGAAATGATCTTACCTCACTAGCATTCTTAGGTGTAGGCCAGTTCAAAATAGCTTCAACCTTTTCAGGATCCATCTTCAAACCATCAGCTGAAATCACAAATCCCAAATACACAATCTTCTCTTGCATGAAAGAATAATTTTTTAGATTTATCAGCAATGTTTCTTCTTTCAACCTCTGCAATACTTGTTTAAAATGAAACAAATTTTCTTCTCTG
This sequence comes from Chamaecyparis obtusa, assembly GCA_027943335.1. Taxonomy (NCBI): domain Eukaryota; kingdom Viridiplantae; phylum Streptophyta; class Pinopsida; order Cupressales; family Cupressaceae; genus Chamaecyparis; species Chamaecyparis obtusa. The sequence goes on along the minus strand of BSBK01008220.1, from coordinate 18,970 downwards.
ATCTTATTGAATATCAAAATATCATCTAGGTATACAATCACAAATTTACCTAAGAATTTCTTCAAAACTTCATTCATCAACCTCATAAAAGTACTCAGTGCATTAGTTAAACCAAAAGGCATAACCAACCACTCATACAAAATTTCTTTTGTCTTAAAAGAAGTCTTCCACTCATCACCTTCTCTAATTCTGATCTGACGATACCCACTTTTCAAATCAATTTTGGTAAAATACTTTTCTCCAATCAAACTATCCATTATGTCATCCATTCTCGGCATAGGAAACATATATTTCACTGCTATCTTGTTGATTTCTCTAGAATCAATACACATTCACCTTTGTCCATTCTTCTTAGGTTCCAATACAACAGGTACTACACAAGGACTCAAATTTTCTTGGATCAAACCTTTTTGTAACACTTCTTGAATCTGTTGGTTCAATTCCTGATTCTCAATAGGTGTCAACTGATGTGGTGCCTTATTCGGTAAACTAGCTCCAGGGATTAGATCCATGCAATGATCAATGCTTCTCTTCGGTGGAAAACCATCAAGTACATTATTAGAAATTATTTTACTGTACTTGGTGAGCAACTTCTCAATCTCTTCAAGGATGATATCCTCTATTTTCTTACTCAGTTTGTTAGGAATCACAAAAAAACATACATCATTCTTCTTCAAATCCTTAACAAACTTTATTCCTTCCATCAAACAAACTTTCACAGATGTACAAACATTACTAATAGGTTCTTCAATCAAAGGTAACCAGATTTGTCTTCTCCCATCAGCCCAAATAGTATATTTATGCAATCTCCCACCATATATAGAATGTCTATCATATTACCAAGGTCTGCCCAACAAAATATGACAACAATCCATAGGCATGATATCACATAACACTTTATCATAGTACTTTCCAATTTTCAAATTCACATAACATTTTTTACTTACCAAGAGTGTATGCTCATCCTTGATCCATGAAATTTGATAGGGCTTTGGGTGTTCCAACCTTTTCAACTGCAAATTTGTAACCATTTCCTCAGATGCCAAGTTCTCTAAGCTTCCACTATCAATGATTACCTTCCATACTTCATGAGAAACTCTACATGTGGTCTTGAACAAAATTTTCCTTATCAGATCTTCCTTATTACTTTCACTCCAAAGTGCTCTCCTTCCCATCAAGTTCTCTTCCTTCTCAGGTTCATTCGGTGACTCTTCTTGCACCAAAACATTTCTACCGCTACCGACCTTCTTACTTGCATGTGTACACTCAAATGATCTATGTCCTTCTTCTCCACAATTGTAACAAGTTCCTCCAAAACCACCTCTGTTATAACCACCTCGGTAGTTATAGTTATTGCCTCTTCCTCTAGATGAACTTTCACCTTTCCACTCGGTCTTGCCTTTATCTAGATTTGTCTTTTCTGGTTCAGATCTACTGTTCTCTCCATAAGATCTACCTCTTCCTCTAGGGAATCTACCACCTCTACCTCTTTGTCTTTTCTCATGTCTCTTATTCAATTTCTCCTCAACTTTCAATGCAAATTGATAAGCTTCTTCAATGTTCTCCAATTTGACCAAAATGATTTCTTCTTGGATGGAAACTCTCAATCCATTCAGGTACCTAGCAATTCTTTCCACATCATCTTCATCATGTCTAGATATGATATCTAATCTATAGAATTCTTAAGTATACTATTACTCTTTTACCGAGCTATCTTTCTGCCTCAAACTTTGCATTCACCTAACTAGCTTAATCTGATAATCACAAGGTAAAAACTTTCCTTTCAATTTATTCACCATCTTATTCCATACCTTAATTTTGTCTTTTCCTTTCCTCTTTCTGTCCAATCGTAGATGTTCCCACCACAAGGATGCATGACTTTTCAACTTTGTGCTTGCAATTTTCACCTTCTTTTCCTCAGGGGCATTTTTATATTCAAAGTACTTTTCCATCTTGGTGATCCAGTCCACCAATTCATCTGAATCCAATTTTCCACTATACTCAGGAGGATTAAAGTGTGGTGTAGACTTTAGATTTGTCAAACCCTTCAACAATCTTTCCTCACCTTGATCCATCATTGGTACAGGTTCTACATCAACTTGTTCTTCCTCAATTTCATCATCACTAACATCTTCAAGATGTCTTCCTCTTCTCTGGGCTGTTTCAATAGCTTCTAATCTAGCAGCAAGTTGTCTCAACATGTCTGCCAATCCTGTATCTACATCTCACCTCCCATGAACCATCTTGAAACCCTCTGTAATTGCAATCTAGATTGCAATCTGCTACCCCACAAAAAATCAACTAGGATTTGACAAGAAGGAACCCTCAAACCTAGATTCACAAACCTAGATCTAGATCTCACCTCGCTTTGATACCACCTGACGCAAGGGAGGAAGGGGTGAGGGGCCAAAGGCACAACCTAACCAAATCCACCTTGCAGAGATCACACGCGGAAGCAAATAACACACAAGTGAGAGAGAGAATGCAGATGTCTTCTTATTATTCATTTAAATTGATTCATACATGTCAAGTTGTAAGGCCTTCCCGATTTAGGCCAGATATTACAATTCACGTACAAAAGTCCTCCAACATGTGAGGATCTAAAACAATCTACAATCTTTTATCTTCTACCACTGATGTCCTCAAACTACAACCAAAGATTACAATATATACAAGAGGCTACTGAACAAGTCGGCCTTCAAATCCACCATCAACAGAATGAATAACTAGATCTAGGTCCACACGCTTCCCAATGATAGATACCATCATTAAATCTATGACCATAATTAATTGCAAGAGTCAGCCTCAACAGGAAACTAAAACAAACACCTTGGTAAGCAAAGATAACTAAGTGCCAAACAAGTGTCACCGAGCGCCAAGGAATTAACTGAGAGCTAGAGAGATAACGTATCAACCCCGATTAACAAAGGAAACTGAGCAACTACCGAGCCAACTCGGTCAAAGTAGGAACCGAGCAACACAGGAAAACACAAACATGTTTTTGGTGACATGGGACTGCCAAGGAACTGAGATGCTCCTGCATCAGCTTATTCATCTCAATTCATTTGATCAAAGATCATCATTGACTTGTTGGATGCATTAGTATGAATATTTAATGGAGTGGTTTGATCATGTACAAAATTGTACAAAAATGATAATTTCTTTGAAATTTTATCCCTATCAATTTATATATCATATATAATACTTATGTTTTCTATTTCACTATATTTAATTTTGTTCATACAATTTAGTTTCATTCTTTTGAAGTAAATTTCAAATATTTAATTTTTCATTATATTTTTATATCCATGTGTCTTGTAACACCCCTGCCAAGGAACTTGAGAGGCTAACATGATAAAAAAAGAACGAAGATATTTTTTTTTGGAAAAAAAGAATGCAACTAACATTACAACACAACTATACAATACATTAATTTAACCATGATACATTTCATTTAATGAAATATGAGACATAAAACCAACAATAAGTTCCTCTTAGGTTGGACCTGACGTCACTACTAGCAACATATAACGAACATGACTAAATCATCTAAACATTCATTATATATCAAGGAACAAGATACAGTATGAATTAATTATTTTAATCCTTACAGTCAAATATACATGATAACAACTGAAGCATCAAATGTTCCAAAAATTATCTTCTTACATTAATCATTAATACTAATTGGTAATAATTTATCATTAGCTATGATATTAAATTTATCATTAATATTATTAATAAAGTCAAACTCAATATTTCATAGCATGTATTTAAGTGGCATTATTAGTATAAAGTTAATCTAATAATTGATTTAAACCATAAATATCAAATTTTGATAGCACGAAAAAAGAACATGAACCAAAAAGGTGACATTGGGAGGGTATTACATCCTCCCCCCTTAGAGTTGACTTACTCCTAGGAGTTGCATATCACACATCATATATATTGGAATAGTAAGAATAATATTTTAATAACCTATAATTGAACATCATATAAAGATAAAATTATCAAGCACAAGAGATCACAAGATGACCTGAGATTGAATAACCACAACACCAACACAAGAAGAAATAGTACCACTGGACTTGACATAAATGAAAAGATCAAAGACAAAAAGAAAATAATGGAATACATAACATTCACATACCAAGCATATGCAAGGGATCAAGAAGGATTCGGTGATGTTTACCCGACAACCTAAATCGATCACACAATTCATAATCACCTTAGCATATAATGATGGCTAGGCTGGGTAAAAATATTGGGCTTTATGCTATCTCCATATCAACAACTTCCATTGAGTAAAGGCACAATCAATCTTGATAATTTAGGGGAGACAATGCATGGTACCTACAAACCTGCATCACAAAGATAAGACATATATACATATATATTCTAGAAAATAATGACAAGAAATGAAGAGGATTGAGACATCATGTAGATTTCACAAGTGAGTAACTATGATTTTGTCCCTCATCATACAAGTATACCAAAGAGGATCAACATAATAATACCATACAAATAGTAGTAAATGAAACATCAATAGGGTCAATACATCAATAAATCATGAGCATATAGGTAATCATCAACATAGAACATAGAGAAAACATAAATACCTCTCATATCATCAAGATGTTCATCACACACGTCAAACTCAATAGCATTGATAATAATCCTTCTTGAGATTCATACAAATTATAAAAGTAGAATCATCTTCACAAAATGGTCAAGCAAACATGCTTATATATATCCATTTCATAATTATATTATTATCACTAGCAAATTTTAACATTATTCTACATCAACACATACAAAAACTTCTCTTTCTAAGAAAACAAGAAACCAACAATTCAACATATTCTTTAAAGTAAAGTAGATTCTATGGATATGTTAGACATCAATATTGAAATCACTCAACTTCCTTAAATTAAGACAATAATATTACTTAAATTTCACTAATCATACCTTTAAAGACCTATGAAATGCATCCTTCTTTCCACAAATGCACATATGGTAAATACACCAACTTGCAAACAACATGTGGCTATATCTTCATTACATTAATTTCAAATAAAGTAACAGTTCATAAAATACCTAATGTTCCTTAGATCATCAACTTTATGTTAAAAGTTTACTTGTAAGAAAAAATAGTCATAATCCTAAGGATATAACACTTTTTCCATTTATCAATACATAATGGAATATATTCCTTAAAACGCAATAATCCAATCTAGTCTAATATGCAAGAATGAACAAAGAAAGATATGCATTCTGCTAAGCACAATGTCACTTGGCAATACATCACATGGTTCCAGGTGGCATTCCACATGGACTCATGATTCCTTGTATCTATTTCCTCGCATACACCCACCAAGTATGTCTTATACGTCCTTGATGAGGAAAATATATCACGACACAAGACCAGTCTTCAAAAAACACCAAGGAAAAAAAACTTGCTTTGCCACCAAAGTTCAAAATTAGAAGAAATTAAGTTATCAATTTCAACAATAAATAAGATAAATTAAATAATTCAAAATAATGAATTAACATAACATGAATCTCACGAGATGTAGCTAAACCATGATAGACAAGGATAAATAAGTCATTGCTCCACACAGTCAAAGATAAAAATTATCATAAAATGGCACATGACATCACTGTGTGGCTAGTAGCTAGCCACCCAACAAGGAAGAGGAACCATTTGTCTAGTTACAAAAAAAAATTGATTTTACACCACACCTAGGACATACAAAGATTATATAATAATTAATCGCCACTATGGATAAAGACCAAAGGAGAAACACTTAGTTCATTTACACATGCATTAAGATCACACAATGAGAATATGCTACCTAGAGTTTCCAATGCATAAATTAGGGCTCTGATACCAGATGTAACACCCCCACCAAGGAACCCGAGAGGCTAAAACAATAAACAAAGAAGAAGGTAGATAAAAGAAATTGAAACAAAGAATGCAACTAACATTACAACACAAATGTACAATACATTAACTTAACCATGATACATTTCATTTAATGAAATATGAGACATAAAACCAAAAATAAGTTCCTCTCACATTCCCTGACATCGCTACTAGCAACATATAACAAACATGACTAAATCATCTAAACACCCATTATGCCTAGGAACAAGATATAATATGAATTGATTTTTTTAATCCTTATAGTCAAAGATACATGATAACAATTGAAGCATCAAATGTTCCATAAATTGTCTTCTTACATTAATTATTAATACTAATTGACAATAATTTATCATTATCTATGATATTAAATTTATCATTAATAATATTGATAAATCCAAACTCAATATTTCATAACATATATTTAAGCAACATTATTAGTATAGAGATAATCTAATAATTGATTTAAATCAATTAATTAAACGCCAAATTTGACATTAGGAGGGTATTACACATCTCCTATAACTTTTAAACAATTCAAATGATTCAATATGACAAGATAATCGTATTTCATTTTCAATAATAAAAATTATAAAACATAAATTTTAATCATATTTATTAATTTAAATTTAAAGTATAATATGAGTTTGAATTGCATATACATCAACAAAATTCAATAGAGCTTGCCCAAATTCATATAGCCATTTCTAAAAACTATAGATAAAACAAGCTAAGACTTGTTTTAGTGCTAAGTGAGAGCTTGGATAAAGATTCATAGGTCATTCTATATTTCATATCTAATATTTTTATTTTCTATTTTCTATGTTGAATTTTGATCATACAATTTAAATTCATTATTTTGAAAAAAAATAGATATTTAATTCATTATTATAATATTGCATACATGTCTACTAAGATTTTTAAATAATTGAAATAATTAAATAAAACAATAATTCAAAATTTATTGAATACACCTCCAATCATATGTATTTATTGAAATTTAAAATATAACATAATTTTGAATTCCATCCATATACATCAAAACTACTAAATACTAAATAGACCTTCTCCAAATTGGTAATACCCATTTCTAAAAAGAAAAATAGATAAAACATTCAAATACTTGTTTTACTCTTGTATAAGAGCTTGAATAAAGGCCATCAATTGTCAAAATAGATAGAAAACATATGAAAAAAATCAAATTTCAGATATTAAACTGAATTTATTGACAATTCCCATAGATTTATGGAATCAAAACAATCCACACCCTTGAGCATTTTCCTTATTCTTAGTTGACACGGCGGCAGTTCTTCCTGACTTCACCAGTGACAAAAGTAAGAGGATTCACAATATTCCCCATGCTAACCATGGAATCTGAAAACTGATCCCAAAATGCCACAGGATCATCAGCATACTTCTTTACAAGTGCAGAGGTTGCACTTCCAAACCTGGTCAACTCTTGGTCAGAGATGAGGAGCCCTTGCTCATTCACTAAGCTCTTGTAATAAGCGTTGTCCACTACTGTTGGGCTTACAAAATCCAAGGGTGATGTGTTGTTGTCCCCACCGGATTGAGGACAATTAGCTTTCAATAAACTAAAGCGTTTATCTTTTGAATCAGAACCATAAATTCTATCTCTAAAACTTGTGCACCGTGCTTGTCCAATTGTATGAGCACCTACCAAGAAAAATCAATAAATGATATATATATAAATATACATATACAAACATTATAGAGGAAACAATCAATAAAAGAATACAAATATAAATATCAATACAAACTAATATGGACAAGGAGAAAGAATCAATGAAAAGTGTAAGAAGGGTAGTTTCTGCCTGCCAAGGTTTCAAGTTTGCCTTCTGCTTTAGCGCTAAGGAGGATTAGTGAGGATGCATGCGTAGCTCCCGGGCGGCGAGTATGGCCTTTCGCTTTTAGCTAATATCGAATTAAGGGTCTTACTATCAAAACGAACTGACAGTAGGGGCTTAACAGCTTAAGTGACAGCCGAGATTGCCCTTGCCTTAAATCAACCGAAGTTGTAATACTGGACCCTACCGAAAGGCGTTGGTCCTGCATTAACACAAGGACAAGTTCTTTTCTGATTGCCCTTGCCCTTGCCATGGGGGTCCCCCCAAACCCCCCCTACTTGGTCCTGCAAGGACAAGTGATTTTCTGATTGCCCTTGCCATGGGGGGGGCACCCGCCCCCCCAAACCCCCCCTAGTTGTTCCCCCTCACTCCGCTGAAAAGTGTAAGAGAATACGTTTACCAGCATTACAATTTGGTGCAATCAAATTTGAATTTATTAAGAAATTTTATATGTACTAATAGTTGCGTACTTATATTTCTCATAATTAAAATCTGTAGATTTGAATTAGAAGAATTGTGAAACCTTATTAATATCCATAGTTTATCACTACTAGAACATTTGTGCATAAGTATTGGTAAAAACAGTTATTAGTGAACAAGTATTGGTTCTTAGATGAATATATAATAGATATTGTATAAATTTTTGAGGTGGTTAAGTGTATGGTTATTGGATACCCCACACACTTGTAAATGACTACAACCTTCATCTTGACTACCCAAAAGCAAGAACTATAGCAATAAACAGTTGAATTATATACTAAGACACTTCTAAATGACCACTTTTTGACCCTTGTGTACATAACAAATCCTACAGCTTTCATCTTGACTATTCAAAAACTACAACAATAGCTATAAACAGTTGAATTATGTATAAAGACATAAAAAAATGACCAAAATCTGATATACCATTTACCAAAATCTGATATACCATTTAGAATCTTAAAATGCATAAAATTACCCTACGTACCAAAAGAAAGAATCAATGAAAACCAACAAAGAAATAATAATTAGCATTACCACTGAGTGCAACCAAGTCTATGGGTGTAAGGCCTTGAAATAGAAACTTTCGAATAAGAACAGGAAGAGTAGAATTTGGGGTAGGGATATTGTTGTTTGCTCCAGTCATGCTTGCAGTCCTCGAGTCTTTCCTTCCGAGGGGAACGTCCCAGTAAGGTCCTCCATTCTGAACAAACACTCAAATCATATATATATGGTTTATAAGCATTATCTGTAAAAAATTGATTCCTTCACGATATAATAATCATCATGAATAATAAAATTGAAAGTAGATGTTAGAGAATTACCAGTAAAACTGCATCACGAGCAGCAACTGTAAGTATGTCAGCGCATGAAACAACTCCAGGACATACTTTCTCCAATTGCTCTTTGATGTCATCAATGATTTCAAATCCTCTAATAGAATTTAGATTTGCATTGGCTGTCTTCTCCCCTGTGAAAGTGGGTGTGTCATCTAGCAGCACCGAACCATCACAACCCTATATATTCCACCAATATCTTGTATTTTTTAACATTTATCCATGTTTTAAAAATGGAAAATAAAAAATTACATTCTATGTAAACCTAATTTGAAAAAAAAAAAAACCTACAGACATTCATCTTCATTGCTATCCTTAATACCATCATGTTACAATCTTTTTAACAATATCTTCACTAAAATATTTTGAAAATAGAACAAAGATTAAAGTTATTTTTTCTTTTATTATCAAGCGAAAACACAATGGACATAGGGGACCATCTTTCTTAACTCACCAAGATATTTCGATATAATTATCTTATATTTTATTTTACTTGCACATATCATGTCTCTTTTAATAAATTATACACTTCTTTTTAAGACTAAACATAACTTAATAAAATATTTTGCAAAATGAATAATTCATTTTTCTTTTTCTTTAAATTTATACTTGAAACTTCTATTCACCAGTTTTCTGAGATCTTAAATGAAACCCATCCTCATCATCTTCTACTACTTTCTTCAATGTATTTGAAAAAATGTTAGTAAAATTATTCTTCTATTTTACAACATATTTTTTCAATAGTAAAATATGATCCAAAATCTTGATAAAAAATACAATCAATAAGACTACATAACTAATAACCTTAACATAAGAACAAATCAATGTATAAAAGTGATTAGAAAACAATTGAATACACAACCTTTTTAGCAAGCTAACTTATATCCTAGCTTACACCCATGTACATGCTCGTCTAATGCCATTCAAAATACCACCTTGATGAATCTACAATCTTAATAAGCTGCATAAATTATTATGCTTGAATATGAATTCTAATTACCTGAACGAAGCAGTCATGAAAATGTAAGCGTAAAATCAAAGCTGCATTTCGAACTTCTCTAGCAACTGCTGCATCCATTCCAGACCTTATGATTGGAAGTGCCACGGGACATGACTTCTCGTAGTAACTCAATGACAACAAATTTAATGAGGTTGCAGGCCATATGAATAATGATAATGAAAAAACAAACAAAACTCTTGCAAATGCTGTCATGCCCATTGCTTCTATCGCTCTTCTTCACTGGCCTTTCGAATTGATTTTACATGGGAAACTGTGTGCAGTATATATGTTGTTGTACCAGCTCATCCCTTGGGCCTCACGTACAATCCATCAACGTTTAAAATTCTTGGGTGGTAGAGTTGTTATACCAGTTAATTCATTTTCCCACCATTATTCAAATTATTGATCAACCACTCACGCAAAATTTTCAAATGTATATTGATTTTTCCATCATTCCACATATCGTCACCGATACTTTTAAATTTGTTACGATGAAGGTTCAATGGTGAAGTGAGGATCACCCAATAGACTAGTTCCAAATGACGTTTGATTAATATGATTGAAACCGTTACAAAAATATAAAAAAATTAAGGTTTTAATCCAACGTGCTGAATGGACACTGGCGAACCAGTGCCATGGGTCAAACACGTAAACCAGAATAGACAAGTTAAGTGCTTCCAGCATTGATACAGATCATGAGTTGGGCTTTGGCGTATGGACGATTTTGGCCATTGCAAGCTCAATGACAAGCGGTACATCTAGAAGCTTTCAAGTCTATAACCAAACAACCTCCGTAAAATTAAAAAATCTCTAGAAATCACGCGTATGTCTCATAAATTTATTAATGTTAATTTTTTCTTTTCTGAAATGGTTAAATTAAATTTATTGAATATTGAAATAGATTTCATCTCATAATTCTGTGACGTCTAAACAAGGGAAAATGCAAGAAGGTTTATTTTTACCTTGAACTAGAATCTATAATAACTAAAATTGTCATAACCATTAAAGGAGTGGAGTGCCTTATTCGGTGCAATTTGGTTTTTTAAGAGTGAGTGAAAAGGTTGAGAATATTTATCAAAAGGGCAACAACTCTAAATCATAAATATGTCAATGAGGAATTTCTTCTTAAATATGGTAAGGCAATTCATTATAACATTCCATTCCTTAAGAATATGAGTAAAGGAAATAGCTTCAAAAGGCTACCCACTACAACATTCCTTTCCTTTGAAATATAAGCAAAGGAGATAGCCTTAAAAGACAATTTGTTACAACATTTTGTTCCTTTGAAATATGAGCAAAGGAGATAGCCTTAAAAGGCAATGAATAAGTTGAAAAAGCTAAGAAGATTTATCAAAAGGCACAAACCCTAAATCATAAATATGCCAATGAGGAATTTTCTTGGAAGCAGGGCAAAGCAATCTACTACAACATTCTATTGCTTTGGAATATGAGCAAAGGAGATAGCTCTCCAAAATTCAAAGACAAATTGATGATCTAGTCCACTAAAGAAGAAACCTTCTAAGAGGAGTCTTGTGAACCTTTTTTTAGAAGAGAAACCAATATCAAGGAATTGGATTTATAAAATTAACCTTCATCCAACCCAACTTATAGGAATTCTCAAGAAACACCAAAATAGCTTTGAATTACATCAAATTGTTAGAACTAATGTCCATTCTATAAAAGAAAACAAAGAGGATTGTACCATCATTAGCATAACCAACTCCAATTCCAATAGTACTTGGGTTACCCCAAGAAGAGCTATTAATATCAATTTTGGAAAAATAAAAAAGGGGGTGGACATTATCACCATACGCATTCACCTTCATAGAATATTTAGACCTAGAGAGAAACTAGATATTTGAAATCTCTAAACAACCTAGAAAAGAAGAGAATCAAAAGAAGATAAGACCCTCTTAGGAGAATATTTAGGAGCAATGATTTATTTAAGCACATCCATAATTTTCATCCAAACATGTTGAAGAAGATAATAATGATCTCCAAAGATTCTACTACTACCCTAGAAAAATCTACTGAAGAATAAAATATGACTAACATTGCAATCAACCACAAGAAAAGAATAAAATGCAAGAGGGTGTGCTGACCTAACCTCATCAAGGATTTCACCATATATGAAACATGGATATAGGTTGATTCCATTGTTCCTGCCAATGGCTCCAAATACTCAAATTAAAGGGACATTAAAATAAAAGATGAGCATCATTTTATTAATTTTTGTTACACATTACAAATTTGAAGGACTTATATATCCTCTCTTTTATACCATTCCCAATAATCTACATTTATTCTAATGTACGATAAATAAATAAAAAAGTTGTACTTAAGCCAATATAATTATCAATATCCTACTCCACCAAGAAAAATATCTAATTCCATCTCTTGATTCTCTAGAAATTGATAGTCCAAACTCACTATATAAGCCCATTTAGAATCATAACCCTAAGCAAGAGCATCACCTTCCTCTAAAAAATAGAAAGGGTATTCCTTTAGAATATATGAGAGTAGTGTAGCTTTAGGAAAACCACCTCTAGTCCAACTCTTAGGATCCTTCCATTTATATATTAAGAATTCACTACGAAGAGTGAAGTGTTAAATTCAACCACTATTGACCATTGAGCTTCCTAAAAAGGTTCAGTTGAGGGTTAAAGGAGAGGAAAGAAATAAAGAAAAAATGGATGGAGATCCCAAGAGTCATTTCAAAAAAAGAGTTTTATAAAAACTTTTTATCATCCAAAATATCTCCTCCTGGAAATGGTAGCTGGGTGATCCCACAAAGCTATGTCCCACTTTGGGCACGAAGGAAAATCGCGTAGCCAAAAAATTTCATTTTCAACCCCTTCAAGCAAATGGGGGTGTTTGCGTGAAGGGGAAAAACTCCTTTGTGCAAACTAGATGAAATGGGGGGGTTCACTCGAAGGTATGGGGTTCAAGAAAACCCTGAGAATCAGCAAAAATGAACAAATTTGAACAAATTTTCCATTGGGGGTTCGCTAGAAGGGGTATTCTAGTGAACCCCCTTAATTTGGCCTTGCCTCCAAAAGCCAACAAATTTTTGCCCTCTGAACGTCTCAATCAACGACTAAATAAAACAATCTTTTGAAACCCAAATTCCATATGATGCTACTCAAAAAAATCTTTACAATGACTATGATTTTAATATATCCTTCTCTCCCCATGGTATATTCCCACCCAAATCCATCCTTCTAATATTCTCATCAGTAACACATCCCAAACACTTTCCATTAAAAAATCTAGTCCAAGACTAATCATGGCACTTGCACCAATTTTAGTATAATTTGTCCACTAGAGCTTAACTATTAAGTTTTGTCAAAGGCCAAGGTCACCATGTTGTTTAGGTCAAACACAAATCTACGCCAAAAAAACCAAAATCTATTTAAGGGAATCCAAATTTCCTACCCAAAAAAACTTCTTAGAATGAGATATAAAATATGTAAGAAAGATGTTTGGAGCTAATAGTAACAAAAATTTGTATATTTGAAGAGCCTATAACATAAATTTTAACAAATATTAAATCTGTACACATATACAACTAATATAAAATCCAGTGACTAACTTTCATACAAAATCTATCTAAAAACCTCTTCCCTTAATCTCCACTATATTTTACAATAGATAAGGGAATCCCAAAATAATCCTAAAGTAATTTTTTATAGTTTATTTTTGGAATAAGTACAATTACATTGGAGGATAAAAAAATATTGGACTTCTAAATAATCTATTGTCCTGAAGTAGAGCTAAATAAGTTTCCAAAGCTTTTCTAAAATTAAATTTTAAATAGATTTTAGTAACTCCTATCGAATTAGTATCATACACAAATTAAAGGAGTGATTGTGAGTACAAAGTTTGAGTCCAAGACCAAACTTTAATAAAATAAGTAATTATTTGGCACTTTAGTAATATACCTAAAAACTTCACCATCAATATGAAAAGATAAGGAGAAATAGAATCTCTTTTATAGGGATGAAAAAAAGAAGAGGGGGATGATAGGGATGAGGTCTCTACAGTATTATTAGTAAGAACATAAAAATAAAAATAAAAGTAGAAGTCAAACATGTCATGACCTAATCAATCCACCCTAAAGAAAATCCCCAAATATATAAAACATATATAGAGGGAAAAAACATCTAACCCTATCATAAACCTTAGATATATAAGTTTTACTTATTAGTGACATTCAAAAAATATAATAAGACTTAATAAATTCCTAAAGTGATAATATAAATAATTGACCACAATGAACATTTGTACTAAATATGTTGCATTTAAATTCAATGAATTATGTTGTTTTATTTATAATATTCTATATATAGTTACAATTTATATTGCTAAATGAGATTAATAGCATTATAACAAATTAAATATTTTATTTTTCATAATCTTAAAAGAAAAGTTTGAATAATTTTATATAATTAAATACTTCAAAGTGAATATTTATTAGGGCTTTGGATTACATACTCGAGGTTGGAGTTCATGTACATTACTTTTACAAGAGTAATATCAAGTTTATTTTTAAATAGGCCCTAAAATTAGTGTGTTATTTAAGGTATACATTTACAAGAAGATTGTGTGTTGTCTCTTTATATTTATCAAGTGTTACTTTTCACTGCATAATTTTCCAACTTTGAGTCTTATGAAAATGTTGTTGGCTACATTGTTGACTTTTTAAGGTCTCGTGAATATATTAATCAATCTCATTAGCATTTAAGGAAATGGTATCATGAAAGTAAAATATGATTTAATTTGGTGATATTGTGATTACACATGCAAATACAAAAACTATTTTCATTTTTTATTTTTTTTGGTATGATTAGCATTTCATCTTATCAATATGCATGTGTAACCAACATTATAGCTACCAAGAAAACTAGAGAATATTGTAGAAATTATGTTTACTGTAGAAATCATTAGATTATTGAGAATATTAATTATCTATTAGATTGAATTACGTAATCATCAATTCTTTTAATTATGTAGATATTTAGGATATCTTTTAAAATCTTGTAACAATCATAAGTGAATTTGATTAGTCTAAATATCTAATGAAAATATGCCATATCAAGATCAACACCAAGTCTTGCTAGATATCTATTAACATTAAATATTTAAATTAAAAAACAAAAAATAAAACATAGAAATATAATCTTAATAGATCGTATATCTAGAATTAAGATGGACTAGATATATAATTAGTAATTACAACATTACTTTGATCATATAATAAGTTTACATTACAATTTTCTTACAATATTAATAGCTTTTGTAAAAGAAATATGTTTACCTACACACATATGCATGTGTGTATGTATGTATGTATTTATGCATGTACATACATACATACATACATACATATAGATAGATAGATATATATATATATATATATATATATATATATATATATATATATATATATATATATATATATATATATATATATATATATATATATATATATATATATATATAATATATATATATATATATATATATATATATATATATATATATATATATATATGCATATACATATATATATATATGCATATACATACATATACATATATATATATATATATATATATATATATATATATATATATATATATATATATATATATATATATATATATATATATATATATATGTATGTATGTATGTATGTATGTATGTATGTATGTATGTATGTATGTATGTATGTATGTATGTATGTATATGTATATGTATATGTATATGTATATGTATATGTATATGTATATGTATATGTATATGTATATGTATATGTATATGTATATGTATATATGTATATATGTATATATGTATACATATACATATACTATATATGTATATATGTATATATGTATATATGTATATATGTATATATGTATATACATATACATATATATATATAGTATATGTGTGTGTGTATCTATATATATATAATATATATATATATATATATATATATATATATATATGTATATATATGTATGTATGTATGTATGTATGTATGTATGTATGTATGTATGTATGTATGTATGTATGTATGTATGTATGTATGTATGTATGTATGTATGTATGTATGTACACACATATACATATATGTATGTATGTATGTATAAACATACATATATGTATATACATACATACATGTGTGTGTACATATAATTAATTAGTTTTAATTCTAATTTTTAAATTAAATATCATTTTCTAAAAACAACTTCTAACAAACCTAGAAAGGTAGATTTTATTTTCTTTTTAATAAATTTTAATAGGACAATCTATTTGAAAATAGAGATGCATATAGACACATACACGATTGCATATTTTCTTCAAAAGCCCTTCATAAATTAAAAGATTTATATGATTCTCATTATGGATCAAATTTTGTTAAATCACAATTGAATTTATTTAATCTTTAACTAAAGAATGGATATGCCATGAGTTTGGCTTCTAAAATTAGAGTTGTAAAATGAGATGTTGATGCCACTAGTGGTAAAGTTCATACCTATCTCATAGCCATGATAAAGTCAATTCTTCCAACACATTCCACTTATTTAGAGTCTCTTCAAGAAAGTGACCAATTGAAAACTATCACTTTTGATCAATTAGTTGCAAAGTTAGCAAAAAGTGAAAAGGCTTTTTGAAGAAAAAGTGATAACATCGGTGAAAATATTTTTCTTTCTCAGCAAATAGACAAACCTAAAAATAAGAGATCAACTAAAGATAGTCATGTAGCAATAGAGTAAAAGGGAGGTCATTGGGAAAGCATAGGAAGAGGAGGTTCAAATAGAAAAACTTATTCTCAATACATGGAAATCAAAATGATAGACAACATTTGTGTTGTAAAAGATGTGGTTGAAAAGGTAATCATCTAGCACATGAATGCAAACTCTCATGATACAAAATAAAAAATTCTTGATGGTATGATATTTGGGTCTTGGATACTAGAGCCACACAATGTATGACATTTTGGCATTGATTATTTTCAAAAAAAAAAATTATGAAGGTGCTTGTGGACAAATCTATTTGGTAGATAAATCAAGTCTCGAGCCTATGGGAAAAGGAACCATTTGACTAAAACTACTTGTCTTATAGATTTTTTACTTCATGCGATGTGTTGTATCTCATCAATTGCAATATATTTTTCTCTCACTAGTATGAATTCATCAACAATGCCAATCTATTTTGTTAGAAGATGAGTAGGTTAGAAAAAAAAACTAATAATCAAGTTGTATTTACTATTCCTGAAGATGGAAAATCACTAGAACTCATTGTCCAACTTCAACCCTTTCTAGAGATTTCACATATCTTATTGGAGGTAATTTATCATCTAATCTGCTATGGCATGCAAGACTTGGACATATTAATTATGATAACATTAACATCATACAAAAGAACTATGTTGTAGGTTTTCCCCATTTTTCTTAAGAAAATAAAAAAATGTGAAGCTTGTATTCATACAAAACAACATTGGGATTCTTTCCCTTGCTCCAATTGGAAAGCACAGAGAAAATTGCAACTCATTCATTCTGATTTATATGGGCCTTTACCAGTGACTTGTATTGTAAGATGTAAGTGTTTCATGTTGTTTGTTGATGATTATAATCTTTTTAAACTTTTAAAAAGTTTTACATTATAATTGAAAATAAATAACAATCTTACATCCCTAGTATTTGGGGATTATCTTCATCAAAATGGAATTCAAAATCATCTCACTAATCCAAGTACCCCTCAACAAAATGGTGTTGTTGAAAGAATGAAATGAACTATTATGAATATGGTTCAAGAAATTTTATATATTTCAAAGGATTCAAGTTGTATTTTTTGATGGAAGCAGAAAGAACAATTGTTTACATTTACAATAGATTCCCATCATCTACTCTTCACTGAGAAATTCCATATGAATTTTGGAACATGGTTATCATCTTATTTGGCATCTTCTAATTTTTGGTTTCACTTTCTATACTTTGATTTATAAAGAAAATGAAGTAAGTTGCATGATCATAAATGTTATAAGTGCATTTTTATTGGCTATAAATCTTCAAAATCCTATAGGTTGTATGATGAAGTTAACCATGAATTATTTATTACATTATAATGTCGTATTTTGTGAATCTTACAAAAATTATGCAAATGTCGAATGTCACTTAAAAAAAATTAATAAATTTTCCAAATCATCTATTTGAATGGAAAATCCTTGCAAGATATTTCACTTTGGGGGATCCAACTTATTTAGCATCACCTTTGATGGACTCGCGTGTATTCTAGGATATGCCAACTCAAGATGCTCCATCTCTATATTTTCAATCTTCGAAACCCCCTCTTCTAATGATCTTCCCTCTCTTGATAACTAAGGCTAAAATTTTAGAACCATTAGCCACTAATGAAACTTCTAATCAAAAAATGGAAGAAAATATCATCTGGAATCAAAATCTTCTCACAAGTGGGCCAAATAAGTCCAAAAAAAATTGAAAGATGTACAACTTGATGAAATAGGTAAAATGGGCACAAGCAGTTCTTTCAAAGAAAGACACTAGGCTTAATCCAATATTACAAGTAACTTGGAGCTTATTGATGAACTCAATGTCATCATGGACTTAGAACCAAATTCCTATAATGAATTTAAGGATATTGCAGTGTGGAGGCAAGCTATGCAAAATGAAAATGATGCTCTTTTGAAAAATGGCACATGAAATTTGGTTGATCCTCCACTTGGTTGTAAATATATTGGTTGCAAATGGATCTTTAGAAAAAAATATATAGCAGATGTTTCACTTGAAAAACATAAATCTCAAGATGTTTCCAAAGGTTATCTCAAAAAGAG
>BSBK01008219.1:70000-308597 GCA_027943335.1 Chamaecyparis obtusa | reverse complement strand
ACCCCTATCACTCCCCTCTCCCAACCCTCCCCTCTCCCCACCCTCCCTCTCCCTCTCTCTCTCTCCTTCTCCCCCTGC
Organism: Chamaecyparis obtusa; assembly: GCA_027943335.1. Classification (NCBI taxonomy): domain Eukaryota; kingdom Viridiplantae; phylum Streptophyta; class Pinopsida; order Cupressales; family Cupressaceae; genus Chamaecyparis; species Chamaecyparis obtusa. The sequence goes on along the minus strand of BSBK01008219.1, from coordinate 308,519 downwards.
TCCCTCTCCATCATGCTCCCTCTCCCTTCCTCTCCATCCTGCTCCCCCCTCCCTCCCTCTCGCCCCTCATACCCCTCCCCCACCCCCCTCTCCCTCTCTCCCTCTTCTTCTCTCACCCTCCCTCACCCTCCTCTCCTTCTCCCTCTCTGCCTTCCTCTCCCTCTCCCTCTCCCTCTTTCACTTCCCTCCCTCCCTCCCTTCCCTCCCTCCTCTCTGCCTCCCTCTCCCTCCTCCCTTCCTCTCTTGCTCCCCCCTCCCTCCCTCTCATCTCTCCCTCCCCCCACCCTCCCTCTCACCTCTCCCTCCCCATCCCTCACTTCCTCTCCCCCTCCTCTCCCTCCAACTCCCTCTCTTCCTCTCTCTCCCTCCTGCTCCATCTCCTTCTCCCTCCCTCTCTCCCTCCCTCTCCCTCCCCTCTCCCCTCTCCCTCCCCCACCCTCCCTCTACCTCATGCTCCCTCTCCTATCCCTCCTCCACCCTCCCTCTCCCTCTTGCTCCCTCTCCCTCTCATCTCCCTCTACCTCTCTCCCCATTCCTCTCCTCTCCCTCCCACTATCGCATTCATCCCTCTCCCCCCTCTCACTCCTCTACCTCATACTTCCTCTCACCTCCCTCTCCCTCTCCCCCTAATCGCTCCCCTCTCCCAACCCTCCCTCTCCCCACCCTCCTCTCCCTCTCTCTCCATCCTACTCCCTCTCCATCTTGCTCCCCTCCCTCCCTCTCACCCCTCATACCCCTCCCCCCTCCCCCCCTCTCCCTCTCTCGCCCTTCCTCTCCCTCTTCCTCTCCCTCTCCCTTTCCCTTCCTCTCCCTCTCTCCCTCCTCCCTCCAACTCCCTTCCTCTACCTCATGCTCCCTCTCCTATCCCTCCTCCACCCTCCCTCTCCCTCTTGCTCCCTCTCCCTCTCATCTCCCTCTCCCTCTCTCCCCATTCCTCTCCTCTCCCCCCTCTCACTCCCTCTACCTCATGCTTCCTCTCACCTCCCTCCCTCTCCTCCTCTCCCTCTCCCACTATCGCTCCCCTCTCCCAACCCTCCCCTTTCCCCCACCCTCCCTCTCCCTCTCTCTCTCCTGCTCCCCCTGCTCCCTCTCCATCCTGCTCCCCCTCATGCTCAATCTCCCTTCCTCTCCATCCTACTCCCCCTCCCTCCCTCTCGCCCCTCATACCCCTCCCCCCTCTCCCACCCCCCTCTCCCTCTCTCCCTCTTCCTCTCCCTCTCCCTTTCCCTTCCTCTCCCTCTCTACATCCCTCCCTCCCTTCCCTGCCTCTCTCTACCTCCCTCTCCCTCTCTCCCTTCCTCTCTTGCTCCCCCTCCCTCCCTCTCACCTCTCCCTCCCCCCACCCTCACTCTCACCTCTCCCTCCCCTCTCCCCTCTCCCTCCCCCACCCTCCCTCTGCCTCATGCTCCCTCTCCTATCCCTCCACCCTCCCTCTCCCTCTTGCTCCCTCTCCTTCTCTCCCCATTCCTCTCCTCTCCCTCCCGCTATCGCATTCAGCCCTCTCCCCCCTCTCACTCCCTCTACCTCATGGTCCTCCCTCCCTCTCCTCCTCTCCCTCTCCCCCTATCACTCCCCTCTCCCAACCCTCCCCTCTCCCCACCCTCCCTCTCCCTCTCTCTCTCTTGCTCCCCCTGCTCCCTCTCCATCCTGCTCCCCCTCCCTCCCTCTTTCCCCTCATACCCCTCCCCCCTCCCCTCCTCTCCCTCTTTCCCTCATACCCCTCCCCCCTCTCCCTCTCTCCCCCTTCCTCTCCTCTCCCTCTCCCTCTCCCTCTCCCTCTCCCTTTCCCTTTCCCTTCCTCTCCCTCTCCCCCCCTCTCCCCCCTCTCACTCCCTCTACCTCATTCTCCTCCCTCCCTCTCCTCCTCCTCTCCCTCTCCCCTATCGCTCCCCTCTCCCAACCCTCCCCTCTCCCCACCCCCTCTCCCTCTCTCTCTCCTACTCCCCCTGCTCCCTCTCCATCCTGCTCCCCCTCATGCTCCCTCTCCCTTCCTCTCCATCCTGCTCCCCCTCCCTCCTCTCGCCCCTCATACCCCTCAACCCTCCCCCCCTCTCCCTCTCTCCCCCTTTCTCTCCCTCTTCCTCTCCCTCTCCCTTTCCCTTCCTCTCCCTCCCTCCCTCCCTCCCACTCCCTTCCTCTGCCTCATGCTCCCTCTCCTATCCCTCTTGCTCCCTCTCCCTCTCATCTCCCTCTCCCTCTCTCCCCATTCCTCTCCTCTCCCTCCCACTATCGAATTCATCCCTCTCCCCCCTCTCACTCTCCTACTCCCCCTGCTCCCTCTCCATCCTGCTCCCCCTCATGCTCCCTCCCCCTTCCTCTCCATCCTGCTCCCCCTCCCCCCCTCTTACCCCTCATACCCCTCCCCCCTCCCCCCCTCTCCCTCTCTCCCCCTTCCTCTCCTGCTCCCCCTGCTCCCTCTCCCTTCCTCTCCATCCTGCTCCCCCTCCCTCCCTCTCACCCCTCATACCCTCCTCCCTCCCTCCCTCCCTCTCCCCCTTCCTCTCCTGCTCCCCCTGCTCCCTCTCCATCCTGCTCCCCCTCCCCTCCCTCTCACCCCTCATACCGCTCATACCCCTCCCCCACCCTCCCTCTCCCTCTCTCTCTCCTGCTCCCCCTACTCCCTCTCCATCCTACTCCCCCTCATGCTCCCTCTCCCTCTCCATCCTGCTCCCCCTCCCTCCCTCTCGCCCCTCATACCCCTCCCCCCTCCCCTCCTCTCCCTCTCTCCCCCTTTCTCTCCCTCTTCCTCTCCCTCTCCCTTTCCCTTCCTCTCCCTCTCTCCCTCCTCCCTCCCACTCCCTTCCTCTGCCTCATGCTCCCTCTCCTATCCTCCTCCACCCTCCCTCTCCCTCTTGCTCCCTCTCCCTCTCATCTCCCTCTCCCTCTCTCCCCATTCCTCTCCTCTCCCTCCCACTATCGCATTCATCCCTCTCCCCTCTCTCTCCCTCTACCTCATGCTTCCTCTCACCTCCCTCCCTCTCCTCCTCTCCCTCCCCCCTATCGCTCCCCTCTCCCAACCCTCCCCCTCTCCCCACCCTCCCACTCCCTCTCTCTCTCCTGCTCCCTCTCCATCCTGCTCCCCCTCATGCTCCCTCTCCCTTCCTCTCCATCCTATTCCCCCTCCCTCCCTCTTCCTCTCCCTCTTCCTCTCCCTCTCCCTTTCCCTTCCTCTCCCTCTCTCCCTCCCTTCCTCTCCCTCTCTCCCTCCCTCCCTTTCCCTTCCTCTCCCTCTCTCCCTCCCTTCCTCTCCCTCTCTCCCTCCCTCCTCCCACTCCTCCCTCCCTATCGCTCCCCTCTCCCAACCCTCCCCCTCTCCCCACCCTCCCACTCCCTCTCTCTCTCTTGCTCCCTCTCCATCCTGCTCCCCCTCATGCTCCCTCTCCCTTCCTCTCCATCCTGCTCCCCCTCCCTCCCTCTTCCTCTCCCTCTTCCTCTCCCCTCTCCCTTTCCTTCCTCTCCCTCTCTCCCTCCCTCCCTCCCACTCCTCCCTCCCCTCCCTCCTCACCCTCCTCTCCTTCTCTCTCTCTCCCTTCCTCTCCCTCTCCCTCTCTCCCTTCTTCTCTCGCCCTCCCTCACCCTCCACCCCTCATACCCCTCCCCTCTCCCCGACCCCCCTCTCCCTCTCTCCCCCTTCCTCTCCCTCTTCCTCTCCCTCCCTTCCCTCCCTCTCTGCCTCCCTCTCCCTCTCTCCCTTCCTCCCCCCTCCTCCCTCCCTCTTGCCTCTCCCTCCCCCCACCCTCGCTCTCGCCTCTCCCTCCCCGTCCCTCCCTTCCTCTCCCTCTCCTCTCCCTCTCTTCCTCTCTCTCCCTCCTACTCCATCTCCTCCCTCCCTCCCTTCCTCCCTCCCTCTCCCTTCCCCAACCTCCGTCTACCTCATGCTCCCTCTCCTACCCCTCCTCCACCCTCCCTCTCCCTCTCATCTCCCTCTCCCTCTCTCCCCATTCCTCCTCTCCCTCTTGCTATCGTGTTCATCCCTCTCCCCCCTCTCACTCCCTCTACCTCATGTTTCCTCTCACCTCCCTCCCTCTCCCCCTATCGCTCCCTCTCCCAACCCTCCCCTCTTCCTGCCCTCCCTCTCCCTCTGTCTCTCCTACTCCCCCTACTCCCTCTCCCTTCCTCTCCATCATGCTTCCCCTCCCTCCCTCTCACCCTCATACCCCTCCCCCCTCCCCCCCTCTCCCTCTCTCTCCCTTCCTCTCCCTCTTCCTCTCCCTCTCCCTTTCCCTTCCTCTCCCTCTCTCCCTCCCTCCCTCCCGCACCCTCCTCTCCTTCTCCCTCTCTCCCTTCCTCTCCCTCTCCCTCTTTCCTTCTTCTCTTGCCCTCCCTCACCCTCCTCTCCTTCTCCATCTCTCCCTTCCTCTCCCTCTCCCTCTCCCTCTCTCCCTTCCTCTCCATCCTACTCCCCCTCCCTCCCTCTTCCTCTCCATCCCTTTCCCTTCCTCGCCCTCCTCTCCTTCTCCCTCTCTCCCTTCCTCTCCATCTCCCTCTCTCCCTTCTTCTCTTGCCCTCCCTCACCCTCCTCTCCTTCTCCATCTCTCCCTTCCTCTCCCTCTCCCCCTCCCTCTCTCCCTCCGCTCCCTCCCTCCCTCTCCCCCTCTCCCTCTCCCTCTCCCTATCTCCCTTCCTCTCCACTCCCCCCTCCCTCCCTCTCGCCTCTCCCTCCCCCCACCCTCCCCCTACCCTTGCTCTCGTGTCCCCCTCCCACCTCCCTCCCTTCCTCTCCCTCTCCTCTCCCTCCTACTCCCTCTCTCCCTCTCCCTCCCCTCCCCTCCCCCTCCATCTCCTCACTCTCTCCCTCTCCCTCCCCCTCCCCCTCCCCCTCCCCCTCCCCCTCGCCTCTCCCTTCTATGTCCCTCGCCCTCCGCCTCTCCCCTTCCAATCTCCCTCCTCTCCCTCTCCCTCCTCCCCCCTATCCCTCCTCTCCCCCCCTCCCCCTTCCTCTCCCCCTCCACTCCCCCTCTCCCCATCCCTCTACCTCCCTCCCTCATCCCTCCCTCTCCCTGCCTCCCACTCCCACTCCCTCTTCCTCCTGCTCCATCTCCCCCTCTCCCTCCTTCTCCTCCCTCTCCTCTCCTCCCTCTACCTCCTCTCCCCACTCCCTCTCCTCCCTCTCATCAAACTAATTTAGACGTACCAAATTTGAAGTACACTAACACCAAACTAATTTAAATACACATATTTATAATATTTAGACATACCAAATTTGTAATGTAAATTCAAAGTATAAGTATGGAAAAGTTCAAATGGAAATTTTTAGATGCATATAATTTAAAAAAATACTCCAATATACAAAATAGTTCATGATTTTTCTTAAGAAAAATAGTGTTAGTGGATTGTCTTGTGATTTTTTAATATTATGTATTATTATTCATATTAGAATGTGAATTATATGTAGTGAATATTGTGATTCTAATAACACTTTCAATGTTAAGACACACATTGCAAAAGACAATATATTTGACCCCTTCCTAAAAATATTTTATTTATTTATTAAGATAAAAAATATATTTTAGTTGTTACATTTATAAAAATCAATCTAATGTCAACAATTTATTTAAATTTAAAATTTTTTTGACTTCAACACTAGGGATATGATCCTCTTAGATTACCACTTAGAGTATTAAACATTTGCAGCCTTTGTGACTCTAGTAGTGTGTAAGCTGAAGAAATGCAATTCGTTTTCCATATTTTCGCCTTGCCTGAAAAAAAAAACTCTTCCTACACCTCCCTGGGGTGAAGTCTGATCTCCTGTCCTCCCACCTGTCGGGCTCTGGTCCATCGGATGGCCAGTTGAGTATGCTTCTGGCGCATTTTATTTCTTGTTCCAGGGTCTTTCCAACTCTCTATCGAGGGTGTAGTTCCCCATCCCTCACTCCTGCAGGTTCAGGATGGCCAATAGCAGACCACTTTCACAATAATGCATTAGGTGTATTGGTAAATTTTGATCAAAACTAACATTTGGCTTCTCTATTGAAAGGTTGATGTTTATGTTGGATTCCAAATAGGAGTTTTGTGTAAATTGCTGAACATTTTCCTTAGCAACCAATTCTAGTTGGGCTATTGAACAGGACAACCAAGTTAAAAGTGTATCGCATTTTGGTCACATTTGCTTGTATTTGAATTGGAGGTGTTACGGATGTCCAATACCGTGCATCTTTGATTAAATTTCTAAAATTTATATCTCAAGTACACGTAGCTGTAAAAGATTGACCAGCTACCCAAATTTCAAATTGTGAAGATAAAAATACGGCATAGATTTCAGCTGCCAGTTAATCTCAAAATATGACGTGTGTTTAAACAATTAATTTTAAGCTTCTTCTATTCTGTTCATAGGGCAATCTCTCTTCTTTAATGCCACACATATTTTAGTTTTTAGGAAGTTAGTCAAAATCTAACAAGCTAATGCCTTTCGTCATTTATCCACTACACTCTTTATTCTTTTCTAGTTCAATTTTGTTCGATTCGATCATAAGAAAAAAACTTCTGAAAGGTATTTTAAATCTAGAGAAGTTTTTCTTTTCTTGGATCCTAAAGTTTACTGTTTTTAATTAAAAGAACAAAAGAAAAACCTAATGACCTGTAGAATTGTCCTGTCGAATTCCTTTAAACCTAAGCTAATATAACAATGCACTAGATAGGATACCTACAAAATGCGATACACTTTTAACTTGAGGATGCCTACAGAGAGTAGCTGCCCCACATTGTCTTAACATTATCAATTGAGGATGCCTATAGAGAGTAGCTTTTCAACTTTTTGGTTCAAATGCTTTCCTACCAAAAAAGATGAATCAGGGAGGAAAAGATGAATTAGTTTTTGTCATTTCACCTTTACCCTGGCATGCTCTGCGAATAGCTTGTTTGATATTCTACTTATTCTTTTTTTAAATGTCATCAATATTGCAACAGAGGTCCAGAGTAAAGAATTGTCTCCTCTTGAACCGCATGAAAGGTTCTCCACCGAGAACTCTTTCACCCCTTTGAGGATATAGTCCAGACATATCCTGCAGTTGAAAACTATCTAAACATTTTAATGACTCGTGTCTCTGTTGTTGAAACATATTTTGTTTTGTTGAAAAGTCTATAATTTTTTAACCTTCATGCTTACCATTATAACCAAGATTTTGTTGTAAAACACAACATTGTTCTCAGCAACATCATATTTTCTTCCTACTGCCAATGGTGTCGATAGATTCCTTCAGTTTTCATTTCATTTGAGTTCTCCTAAAAAAAAATTTCTGCCAAGCTGGCAAAAATGCTTCCTTTCACTGTTTATCACAAAGAAAATAAATTACACCCCAAACCATCAACTATAGTGCAATTATTTACAATGTCACTGCAACAACATAATTAGCCATAATTTTCAACTTTCGTACTTTACCACAGGGCAACTGGGTTGGCTTTGAAGTGGATAGTTATGAACAAATAGTTCTAGAATGGGTGGTTTTGGAAGATTTCTGAACAAAAAGATGCACCAATAGAGTAAGATGATAACCCCTAATCAAAAAGCCATTGTCCAAGCTGAAAGAGGAGAAATAAGCCAATGCGAAATAATCATGACAAAAATATAATGTCACAATACAATGAAAGCTGATTAGGACTTTAAAAAATTGTCGCTACACACAATTAAATCAAGGCATTGTGCAAGAAGTGTGAAATCAGTCAATAATCTGGATGGACCTCCATAGAAAGAGAAACCAACAACCTTGATCCAAGGAGAATAAAATCTTGGCTGGAAAAAGGAAAACCAGATTTGAGATATACTCATATTTGCAAAGAAAAGATTCAACCCCAAAAATCAAAACCTCGACCAAAATGTGAAAATGAGCGACATAGTGTCCAAAGCACAGATACACAAATGGAGACTGTGGGGGCTTTGCAATTTGCAATACCCAACACCCATAGTTCGACCAGTTATAAATGACCCACAGTTGAGGGAGGCAGGCTTAATAGATTGACACCCATAGTTCAACCAGTTATATATGCAGGGAGGCAGGCTTAATAGATTGACACCCATAGTTCAACTAGTTATAAATGACCTACATGAGGATGCCCACAATAGATATAATCAAGGTGGAATACCCACCTCTACTCTGTTTTGGCATTTTGCTTCTATGGAAGCACCAGAGTTAAAAATGAAATTATGAAGATTATAGAGATGGCAATAAATGAGCAAGGATGTGCAAATGAGCTTTGAAACACAATTAACACAAATTTAGCTAAATCACATATGATATAAATGTTTAAAGTTACCAAAGATACCAAAGATACCAAGCAAGTACAACTAAAAACAGAAGATGGGTTTGTTCACCAAAAAGAAAAGAAATGTGAGTAGACAAAGCAAGCTAAACACATGCTCCATCAAAACATTATTTCTCAACACAAACAGGCATTCATTTACATGGGCAAATTACCACACTGTAAAGAGGAAGATGGTAGATTTAGTTTCTGAGTGCAAACTAAATTGCTGGTATATGTCTATGTTAAAGTGGACATAAAATATCCATTAATGCACTACTGTGCAATAGGTTTAAATCATGTTGATAAACTTGAACCTCAAAAGAAAAGTGAAATTGATTATATAAATCTGATTTATTATAGGCTGCTATGTAGCACTGCTATTCTTAGGAAAGTTAGTAGAACTTCTTGGAGATTCTTGGAAAGTTAGTAGAACAAATGATGATTGGAGATTCTTGCTGGTGAAAAGAAGTCTTGTCCTACAGAAGAATCGGGGTTGCAAGTGAAGAACAGACATAAATCTTTCCCTAACGTCATCAAGATCAGCAGCACGACAGCCATGGAACCAGCGAGCTGCCATGGTTTTGAAAAATGAGCATTTACAAACTCACACCACAGTTTCTTCTTGTTCTGTTTGTAAAAGTTTAACAAGCTTTTAAAAACTTATTTTTATGGTAGGGCTATGATGATATAAAAATAAACTGATTGAGATTCCCCAAATTACATACATTGAAGACTGGGATGAACATTGAATCTGGACATTAAAGGCCAAATGTAAATCGAGATGAGCTTTTAGCTATTTGTCTAAATTTTAATATACTCAGTAAGGCTATAAAGAAGACAATGAGTGTGAGTAGACAAGAATAGGATTTTTTTGGTGTCCTCCATGATTATTCTCATTAAGAATTTAGCAAATAAGACTGTTAAATTGAACACAGATGACAGAGGGTGTGGATTTTTATATGCGTAACTGCCAGCTGTTACATTGAGCACAGAGGACAGAGGACAGAATTCTAAAGAAACGAAACCCAAGAAAAAACAAACAAGCATAATGGCATGCATACCTGTACATGCTTGGCCTTGACATATGGAGTAACTTACGCACAACATAGCCTCCATTTCTGAGCTTTTACAGAGCCTCTGGCACAGAATATCCTGAGAATTGTGCAATCTCTGCAGCGGTTGGAAATAGAATGGAGACTATGAAGTAAACCAATCGATTCAAATTTTCAAATATTTCAAATATATCAATACATATATGAATAACAAATCATATCTAAATGGACCTAGAAACCCTCCAATCTACTCTGAATCCTTACAGACTCCTCTAACACGTAAAAACCCCACCGCAACACTACAAAATCAAAGCAAAAAAGAAAGCCTAAAAGAATAAATAAGCATGCATACCTGTACATGCTTGACCTTGACATGGAGTATATGGGAATCGATCTGGTTAATTTCGATTCAATTTGGAACATTCTTGTTTCTGCAGATGCCAGGAATGTCAGGATCATATTTGCCATCGCAAGAGGAAGTGGTTAGTTTACTGAAAGCCTTTTCGAAGAGCCCAGTGGAAGGATTGATCGTGGCTTCTCCATGTCAGGATTCTTGTTTCTGCAGATGCCCAGAAACAGAGGATTGGCATCAACAATGGACTGATCGTGGCCTTCTCCATGTAAAGATTCCAACTATGATATAATCATAAATAGGTATTGATAGATCTAAGCATAACACCATGGTATAACCCAAGAAAAAATAAACAAGCATAATGGCATGCATACCTGTACATGCTTGGCCTTGACATATGGAGTATCCTCAGCAGGTAACTTACGCACAACATAGCCTCCATTTCTGAGCTTTTACAGAGCCTCTGGCACAGGATATCCTGAGAATTGTGCAATCTCTGCAGCTGTTGGAAATAGAATGGAGACTATGAAGTAAACCAATCGATTCAAAATTTCAAATATTTCAATACATATATGAATAAAAAATCATATCTAAATGGAACTAGAAACCCTCCAATCTACTCTGAATCCTTACAGACTCCTCTAACACTGCAAAATCAAAGCAAAAAGAAAGCCTAAAAGAATAAACAGGCGAAGAATAAATAAGCACGCATACCTGTACATGCTTGACCTTGACATGGAGTATCACATCCGAAGACCGGTAATAAATTATATGGGAATCGATCTGGTTAATGTCGAATCAAAGATGCCCAGAAACAGAGGATTGGCCTTTTCGAAGGACTGATCGTGGCTTCTCCATGTCAGGATTCTTGATCGTGGCCTTCTCCATGTCAAGATTCCAACTATGATATAATCATCCACACTCATAAATAGGTATTGATAGATCTAAGCATAACACCATGATATTCATTTTTCCTGTGACGAATTATTCACCAGTTTACAAATATTGCCGTGCATTAATAGCAGTTCTCCATCCTCGCTTACAAATCGGCCTTCTCAATGTCAGCTGTACCTCCTCCAATCTCATTTATTTTTGCAGCTGCTTTCTCCATCAATTTCTTTGCAAATCCCAAATTGAATAGAATTGCAACACAAAAAGATATGAATCAAATTTAAAGTCTTAATTTGAATGCCGTTAGGTAGGAGCGGGGTAACGGCTATTTTTTTTCAACTTTGTTTTTTTTTTAATTCTCTGTTTTGACATTTTTTTTTAAACTTAATTTTTAAAAATTCTATGTTTTTTCTACTTTGTTTTTTGTTAAATTATCTGTTTTTTCTAATTTGTTTAATTTAAATTTTCTATTCTTTTTTACTTTGTTTTTTTAAATTTTTCTAATTTCAATATTCATTTACTCTAATTTCAACATTCATTTAAATTTAGATTATGTGATAAACAAAATAAATTATAGACCTAATTCCTATGAATTGGGTAAAAAAATAGAAATACATAATAATGTTATTTATATTCATGAATTGATTGATTGAATATTGAAATAAAATAATAGAATACACGTATAAGCCTCTTAGATGAGTGAATCAAAATGAAAAATATACAAGAGATTGTGAGTTAACTTGTAATTATGATAAGAATTAAATCAATCAAGTGAGAAAGAGGTATCTATTGATTAGAAGGAGGTGACACCTAATTTCATTGATTATGAACTAATGAGGCAATACTCAGAGTTGAACAAATGAGATCAAGGCTTATAGATGTCATTACTAGCTACCTTGGTGAGAAATAAATTATCAGGTAATGTCACAATCTTCAAAATACCAATTCTTGAAAAACAAGAAGTTTCATCTTGTGGGTTTCTAAGCAAATGGAGCATTCAAGAGGTAGGAAATGGTTATAGAGCATTACAAAAGAAAATCATAGGAAATTTAGGCCTTAGGAGTTTTATATTAGCCAAGAGGATCTATGGGAGGGGTTCATAGGGGATTAGGAGATTAGGAGACAACAAACAGGGGAATAGCTATAGAAATGCTAGCAGAAATCTCATAACTCTAACCCTAGTGAAAGATCAACATAGAAACATAAATTGAGGGGTGAATAGGTTTGAAAGGAGATTTGAAATAAACCCAAACATCATTCCAATCATTCCAACATTCAGAAATGGCAGGCCCTTCAATCCTCCTCTCCCAAAGAAATCTTTGTCGAATCACCATTGGGACATCTTTAGGAAGAGAGGGATGTTATTCAAAACTAAGAGGAGGAAAAATGATATGGCGCCAAAGAGAAAGAGATGGATTTCTGTAAGGGGTAATGAAAGAAGTAAGGTAAGGCAAGAATTTTCATCTTTGGAAGCCAATGCAAGATAGAATTAGAAAAATGGGAGATTTTTTTAGAGGACTAAACAAGTTGGAGCAAATGAGAGAATAGGTTTGCAAACCCTAAAGTCAAAATAAGAAAAATATGGAAACATAAGTAAATAAAAGAGGGAGAGGTTAGTAAGGCCAGGGCCAACACAAAAGAGAAGAGAGAATAAAGTAAGAAGAAGGAGTCAATGCCAACAAACCACGCTGTTGGCGAAGCATCCATCAAATTTACGGAGGAGTTTCTAGAAGTTCGGATAAAGAAGCTTCAACAACAAGCCATAATTGGTAAGTTTTAGAATATCTCCATTTTACAAAAGGATTTACAAAATGGATGAATGAAAATTGGAATGATTTAGAAGAAGTTGATATTCTATATTTTTTAAGTGGGTTTTTCATCGCGATATTCAAATCTAAAGATAGTAGAGACAAGTTTTTTTTTAAATGTTTGGGTTTCAAAACATCTGGGTTAGATATGCAATGCTAGATCCCAAACTTCAATAGAAAATATCATTGCAATAAATTCATTCTCGTTTGGATCCAATTAGACTATCTCCCATTAGAATATAGAAACACATATATCTAGGAGGTTTTTGGAAAAAATTAGGAATCTTTCTTAAATCAACCCTATTCGAGGACTTTTGAAGCCCTAGGATCTGTGTTATAAGGGGCACTGAGAAAGAATTCCCTAGAATCCTCAAAATATGCTATCTGATTTCAGAGGATCACTTATAATTATATTGATAGGGTTGAGGGTCCTTTAATCTCAACAATGAAATTCTTCGGGGCAACCCAAGGGGAGGAAGACCCATGTAGTATGGAGACTCATAAAATAATTAAGAATTCTAGGTTTGAGGAATACTAGAGACGGTTTAAAGGGAACCCCACCACTTTATTCAAGTAGAAATATCATTACAGTAAACTTGAAGGGGAAGATAAATACAATCATGTTGTTTATATGATAAAATCATGTTGTTTCTCTGGGACCTATTTTAGAGATAGACTCACTATTGCACTAGGTTACAAGAAAGAAAACTCTTCACTGCTAGACATTAAGGGTATGAAGAAAAGAAATATCAATCTTCTAAGGAACGTTGGATTAAGAATAAGCTGCACATTGAGGAGCCTGGGTATGTGGGCATATCTGAGAGCTTGAGATTGGATCAAGTCATCATGATTAAAAAGAAAAATAATTTTAAAAGAATGAAATCCCAAGACTACAAATACTTTAAGAATATAGGAAGAAAGGATGCTCTCATGAACTTATATGTTTCAAGGGGAGAATGATGGTTCCCAATAGAGAAAATGGATAGATATCAGATGCATATGAAATATCAAACACAAGTAATCAAGAAATGACAAGATTCATACTATAATGTTTGGAAGAGGTCCATACCAAAATTATAAAGGAAATAGTAGATCAAGTTTTGGCGGAGGGAATGATGGATACAATGAAGAATATTAGAGAAAAGGAGAAACAAAAAGATGTTGAAAATGCAAATATGAAGGAGTATGATGATATATTAGAATAAAAACTTATATACATTATCAACTCATCCTCTAATAATAATAAAACTATAGAGGATGTAGAGAAAATTCTTCAAGTAAGATTGGTAGATCTAATCAACAAAGACAAACTTTCCTCAAATTAAAATTTTATGCCAAAGAGAAAAATTGATAACATTCCTAGAAACCCAAGGAGAGGTAGACCCATAGGTAAATCCAACAAGAAGGAAGTAAGTAGGATGTGGGAATCAAATATTAAGTCATTAGAACCAAGCATCTTAAAAATAGGAAACAAAAAATATCTAAGATTGATGGAAAAGGATAATATATCAAGGTCAAAATTGGTTCCATTAAACAATAAGAATAAGGATAGAAGATTAGAAGATATAGATTTCTCTTCTAGGAGGATCAATTTTAATGGTTTGGCATTAGATAAGGATAAGAGGTTTGTAGATGCAGATAGTTCCTTGAGGAAAGAAAGAGTTATGGATTTGGCATTAGATGAGAATCCTCTACCAGAGAACAAGAACATAAGTCAGAATAAGGATAACATTACTACATTGAATAAAGTTACATCTCAGATTTTAGATATTAGTGAAGGATGCTCGCATCTTGAGAAGATAAAAAAATTATAAATCAAAGGTGATCTAATACTACTTACAGACCTTAAAAAAACCAAGCAATGATTTGGAAGGAAGAGAGTATAAAGGAGGATCCAACTTAGGGGAAATTAATCAAAATTCAAATATATCATGAAGACTCCAAGAAGTATATGAACTCTTTGGAATAGATGAGAAAGGTCCAGTGGATTTTGGAGATGAGAGTTAGAAAGAAGAAAATATGACGTTGTTGATATGATATTGGATTCAAGTTGTCCAGAGGAAAGGGCTTTATTCTACAAGGGGGAAGAGATTTTGGAGACAGATATTACAAAAAATGAAGAGATAGAGCCATACTCATTTGATTTAGCCCAGTTTGATGACAAAGAGAATTGTGAAATTCAAATACAAGAAGTGGATGAATATAAAAAGCCATAAGGAATGATAGAAGTAAGAAACCAAAAACTAGGAATACAAAGAACATTTCCATCCAAATTAACTCCAGATCATGGGAAGAAAAAGAAGAAAGGGAAAAGTAGAAAATCCCTTTCTTACTTGAGAAGTGAAGAAGGGGAGGAGTCACACCAAAACAAAATCACAACTTATTTTCATGTGGTGAAGGGGAAGTTCCTTCCCGAGGAGAAATGAAAATTATTTCATGGAGTGTTAAGGGCATGAATGCTCCTAACAAGTAGCTTTTAATCAAATGTTGTAATTTTTCATTCAAATAAGATGTAAGCATGCCTCAAGAGACAAAGTTAAATGCAAACCAAATAGAAAAATTCAAAAGATCAATAGAAATGGGAATCATAATCAATAAAAGCCATAAAAAAAAATATTATTACAATACAAAGATCCCTGACACCAATATATTATAATCTATTCATATGCTCCATAGCCTTAACTCTAAGAATTGTCATTATGGTAAATATTATTTCATAGTAGATTTACCCTGGGGACAACTGCTCCAAGCACAAAGATTTATCAATAATTAATACCATTTATAGACTATAGTTTCATCTATAAAAGAAAACAACTAAAGAAATGAAAGAGAAAACCCCAAAGTTGCATTGACATGGATACAATCCTACGGTTACAGTTCTAGATATAAATACAACCATTTTAAAGACCTCTAATATAGATAGAGAGGAATGTATCCTGATTGCGCTTTGGAATAGGTATTGACATTAACCAAAACATAACCGATAGAAGGTTTTTGTCAAAAAATGTGGTTGTGAGCTCCCTCAACTTTTCATCCAAAATGTGGATGTATTGACAAGGAATGTTCACATTCTCTCAAAAAACATTGAAAATGTGTATTCTCTTGAAATACCGCAACTTAAGGATATGCTCAAAATGGGTTTGTTACAAAGTTTTAGAAACTTTCACGCAAATGCCACCAGAGAGAGAGAGGGCATTCAAATTGGAAAAGGATTCTCGTCAGTCAAATCAATTCCAAGATGAGATTGAGAAAAGAAGAGTGATATGCAATCCTAAAAATAAGCAATTTTAGAGTGACTAAAATTCATAACCTACAAAAGGGTAATGGAGTCTGAGAAGAAGCCTAGCCTGTGAAACAACAAATTCACTATGAGGAATATAGTGAAAGCCCCAATCATTCATGACCTAATGACAACACTTAAATCTCTGGTGCTTGGTATCACTAGAAATAGTATTCACGATCTCCCTTCTCAGCCTAACTTCCTGAACTCTAAGCCTCTCTCTACTATTAAGAAGTAGACTAAAAAATGGAAGAATAGTTAGCAGACATTACAAAAAACCTATGCACAAAATCCGCCTGGTTTTTGTTCATTTCCATCTCTGCAATAGTAACAACTATTGGCCCCAAACCCTAAATTTGTAGTAAACGGGACCTCAATTGCTTATACACTTCATACTACCTACATTGGACATTTGTATACATTATTTGCTCCTATATGTCATTCACAAGCAAAACACCCATCTCTAAAAGAATTCTAAATCCTAGAGCACATAGAGATATGGCTCAATATAGCCTTGTTCAGTGTGCAATCTACCATGCAATTTACCCTTTTTGCATTCTACACCACAACTCCTGCAATAGACTAACAAAGACCTTGAGGATCACGTGTTCTCTTTTGGTAACTATGAATGCATCTACCAACTTTTTGCAACACCAATCAAATAGGGAAAAAATAATTTGTACCAATGTCTTAGGTAAAAAATATGCAAGTTGTGTGTAATGAACAAAGAAAAACAAACGTATGCATGAAAATTGTGTAGTCTCATTGGTTAGCTAAAAAATGATTAATAACTATTTAAGCATCACAACCTCTGCTATAGTTCCCTGGTAGGAACTAAAAAGTGAATCGGCTATGGAGGAACACCCCAAAATTTACTATAAAAAGATGTATTCATGATATCAATGTATAATGCCTTTTGCCAAAAAGGTGACCCCAAGAAATTGATTATTGCCTCCTGCCTCTGTATCTAGGCATTCTCTTGCATAGAAAGCTGCACACCCTCCAATTTGACCAATCAAAATCTTCTAGCGTTAATATTGAACAGGCAACCATTAAAGCCCTATCATCTTTTGGTCACAAACATTAAAGGAAATTGTAACAATAGGAAAATTAAGCAATGTGATTGGATGGGAAGAAAACATTTAATCACGATTTAGTGTATTAGCCCTCCGCAATAGTTCTCTGCCATGGTAGAAACTAATAACACATAATAATACTTCTGTATCAATCTCTTTCCTCACCCAGTACAAATCAAAAGAAAAAAAAGAATAGATAAATGCAAAAGAAAAAGATGATTATCGTTTCTAAAGATGTTGAAGCCGCAGCATCTTCTAAACTTTTGTCTCTATTTCATAATATCTGCCAGGTATCTGCTAGCAAATAATTACACTTCTACACATTATTCTTTCTAAAAAATATTCCTTTCAAATATGTTAATGACTATCCATTTGATAGTATCAACTTTTGACTCTTATCTCTTAGTAAGCTGTCACAATAGTATCGATTATAGGGAAGCAATCCTTGACGAGGGAGTAAATCCAGGACTTTTTGAGTTCATCATTCAAGGCACTCCTAAAGCCCAGGAAAAGACCCAAGCCCTTTTACTAGCTCTACAAGAAGCTCCTTCCTAGATTAAAACTGACTATGCATCTATTGCACTTGAAAATATTGTCTATGATCATGTCGATGATATGGAGAAAGGAACTGAAGTTGCTCATAGAAATGGTTCAAGAAAGCATGGAACAAAGTATGGATCATCATTAAAAAAAAGTGCACTAGTTTGTATGCCATCAGAGTTTACAAGAACAAATAGCTTAGTAATAAATATGAAATGGTTACAATGCCCTCAATGTAGCGTACAAGCTTACATGCTTAGTAATAAATGTGAAATGGTTAAAATGCCCTCAATATAGTGTACAATGCTTACATTCTTAGTAATAAATGTGAAATGGTTTTCAATTTGATGAGTAGATTTGTTTTGCCACTCCAGGTCATTCTGTGGTATTGTTTACTTGGGAGTTTTATAGACTCAGTTATATGTTTCAAACACTGTATTGCATAACTGGCTGAAATTAGAGAAGGGAAAAGAAATCCAAATGTGTATGTAACTCTTTTTCTATCAACGAAGATAGCAAAATTCACTTGAAGATCTTTTGAGTTGTTACTTCTCCTCTATAGCATTTCATCAGGCGTTGAATATCAATTTTTTGTGTATTCTATATGTACGTGTCTTGACCATTTTTAGGTCCAAAGAATGGTCACTTAAAGTTTTCTCTTAATTTTATTCTCCCAAACTTTATACATTGCCTATATGACATGAATTAAGTTTTTACTTTTTAACTTGGTAGACTCTTCATCGGGTTCTAGGTTGGATTAATTTATATGCAATTTTAGAAGAATTAATATGCTGATATGCATTAAATAATGGAACTATTACAAGCTAGGGTTGATGTTGCACCAAAATATTGACCTGTTAATGTCTGATACAACCACTAGATTTATATAAGACACAAGAGGTGATTAAGCTATGTCGCCAACCCTGTGAGGGACACTAGCCCACTGTCAACAAGAACTGGGGGGAAGCATGTACCCCTGCAGTTGTATTTCTCTTGGTGATGATGATAGAGTTGCCTTAGCTATCTGAGTTTTACATTTCAAAAACATTTAGGAAGGTTTTGAATATAACATTTGTAGTAATTTTTGCCAAACCATCACCCATCCAAATAATTTTTTTGTTCCACTCAAAAGCATAATTAGTGGTTCTGATGATATCAACACTACTCAGTTTATCCTTATTTAATAGATTGGTTGTTTATTTCAAAATTTTCATCAACTCATATATGACAACAAGAAAAATGCATATTGGGTCTAATGTATTGGTTCTTTATATAAGACATAAATTATATGCTAAAACAAAATCCCCCCTATAGAATAGTACCTTATAGAACTCCCTAATGTAAGAATGGGATTACATGCTAAAACAAAAGCTGAAACTCATCTAAGAGGTGGAATCACAACAAACTAAAGTTAAAAATATCTCCTTGTAGAAATATAACTTTGAGGGAATTAGTTAAAAATATCTCCTTGCAGCAATATAACTTTGAGGGTATTAGTTAAAAATATCTCCTTGCAACAATATAACTTTGTGGATATTTGTTATCTCATTGCAACAATATAACTTTGTGATGCAATGGAATATCTACTGTGCTAGGATTGGTAAATTTCTAAATATTTTCCAGAGATTACCAAACACATTGGCTATGAAATGCTAGACCAAAAATACCTAAACAACTATCCTGTCAAATTTTTGTTTAGGCTAAGCCGATAGTATAACAATGCACTAGACAATATTTGATAATTAAAAATAAAAGCTAACCTAATATATCACCAGTTCTTCATCAATTAGATGAAACCTAAACCCTTGAAGATTCAAAGCCTCCATGATAATAATTTCATCTCGTTCTATCTAAGCCCTCCCTCAATGATCTTCCCACCTAAAGGACAAAGATCAAGATCGTGCACACTAAAAATCCCAAACAAAGTAGGATGACAAAGAAATTAAAAAGACCAAATTCCTTTTGTTGATTTTTTGTGGATCAATTATATACAATATTGCAATTAATCTAGAGACCAAAACTTAAATGCATAACATTCTCCTTCTCTCCCGGTGGTCTGTAGGTCTAACCAATAAATCTACCACCTATTTTTACAGGCAAACACTATGTGTGCATGCATGAGTATATATAGTAGTACTTCCTATCAGTATGAAGTTAAAACGAGGGACAAAGTGTCCAAATACACAAATGGAGATTGTGGGTGCCTTTGCAATTTGCATTTTCCTACCCACATCACCTAAGGATACAAAAAAAATAGAGGAACCCTAAAAGCTAGTGAAGCACTGCCTGACTGATTCTACATTTTTTTGTCCATGAAGAGCAATAGACATATGTGTATTAAGCAAGTACAACTATATGTTTAGGGAGGCAAGATTAAAATATTAACACCCATAGGTCAATTAAAGAAACACTTTCAATGTAATCAAAGCAATTAGAAGTCACCCACATGGGAATGCCCACAATAAATATGAACCTCTACTCTCTTTTGGTGTTTTGTTTCTTTGGAAGCCCCAGAGTTTTCTACGAAATTGTGGAGATTATAAAGATGGCAATAAATGAGAAAGGAAAAGAAATTGAGCTTTGAAACACAATTAACACAAATCTAGTTAAATCACAGATGAAACAAATGTTTAAAAATTCAAGCATTTTTTACTTAATTGACTGGCTTCTTACATGGGTATGCTTGCACATTTATTTTCCTACAAATATAAAATGAGCAGTGCATTAATTTGGATTCGACTAATAACTCAAAATGTACATTACAGGGGAGTAGATAAGTTGATTTGCAATACAGAAGATGAGTTTTCTTATGAACCTTCATAGAAAACAAAAGAAATATGGATAGACAAAGCAAGCTCAACACATGCTCCATTGTTAAGATGGAAGGTAGCCTATCAAACCATTATTTCTCAACACAAACATGCATTCATTTTCATGGGAAAATTAACAAACTGTAAAGAAGAAGATGATAGATTTAGTTTCTAAGTGCAAACCAATTTGTTGGTATAGATGCCTATCCTTATATGGATATAAAATATCCATTAATGCTGCTAGTGTGCAACATGGTTAAATCTTGCTAATAAACTTGAACCTCAAAAGAAAAGTGAAATTGATTTTATATGAGTCTGATTTATTACAGGATACTATGCGCTAGTGCTATTCAATGGCTACATCACATTCAAATAGTAACATCTCAATCCAATGCACCAAAATTGATGAAAAAAATAATGGATGCAACTCATGCCTTATACTCTATTGTAAATCAATAATTGTTGCAATTGATAGACTTATTAGAATTACTTCTTCTTTATAGTTTTTACATATAATCACCATATATTGTAAAATTCCTTGTACAAAAATGTCAGAGATATTCTGAGCCAAAATCTCTGAAACAGCCACAAAAGGCTTGGCATCAACAACAAATTAAAGTTAGGCATTTCTACCTATAATACATAATTAACATAAACATGCACATCCTCTAACAATGACTCAAATATTTTTTTTAAACCTTTACTTCAATAGAAATTTCTTTTGCAGTGTTTATTTATGCTATCATGACTAGGCACCTCTAATTATGTTTACATCTATAATTTCCTTAATCCTAATGCACCTAATATGGAGTAGATCAAAATGCTTAATCCTGAACTGTAGATGCTATGTGCATGTGTAACATACCAAAATGGTACCATCTAAAGTCACCATGAATAGAAAAAATGAATTATAGGAAAATGCTATAGAATAATTTGTTATTGGACAGAGCCAATGCGGGTGGGGATAAGCTACTTGAAGTTATTGTAAGACAATTATAATGTTTGCTGGAATAGGGTTATATAGCCAAATAAGGAAACATGTAAAGAATTAGGACCATTCAATTGGTGGCATAGTAACAATTAGTTTGAACATATACTCTCCCTCAAATATTATCGATTCAACAACTATCAGGCTATAATCTTGCAAGAAAGCACTCAAATGTTTGGAATACAAACAAGAAAGAGAAGTTGAATACAGAGACATACCAGGCCTTTGAATGTTGTAAGAGGAGTCTCATCAATTCTTGAATAGATCTCTTATGCAGGCCTTTGAATGTTGTAAGAGGAGTCTCATCAATTCTTGAATAGATCTCTTATGCATGCCTTTGAATGTTGTAAGAGGAGTCTCATTAATACTTCTGTATCAATCTCTTTCCTCATCTAGTACAAATCAAAAGGAAAAAAAGAATAGATAAATGCAAAAGAAAAACAAGCAAACACAAACATAGGAGGTATAGCCATGCACAAAAAGAGAAAGAAAAATGCATCGACATGACACACAAAGATGTGAATATGAGGAGGAGGATTCAAATTTAAAGTCTTAATTTGAATTCTACTTTATTTTTTAAAATTCTATGTTTTTTTCTACTTTGTTTTTTTTTAATTCTCTATTTTTTCTCCTTTATTTAATTTAAATTATCTATTGTTTTCTACTCCTTTTTTAATTCTCTATTTTTTGTACTTTGTTTTTTAGAATTTTTTTTTTCTACTTTATTTTTTAAAATTATCTTTATTGTTGTTGTTCATACAATGGGATAATTTTGAATATAGTAGATGAAATGAAATGATAGATATTTTGCAGGTAGGTTTGCTTTGTTTTTTTAAGTAAAATGAATTTTTTTTTTCTGATTTGTTTTTTAAAATTTACTTAAGTGTTGTCATTCATACAATTGAAGACTTTTGAATATACTTGAAGAAAAAGAAACAACAATATTACCTTCCTCTCAATTATAAATATGCACAGTTATTTACCTTTTTCTTCTAGCCCTCTATCCATTCCTTTCCAAGTTAAATTTATAACTGTCAAAGTTTAATTTGTCATTTGGAAGTGTTCTTAATTAAATTGATGATAGGAAAATTCTTTATACATTGTTTATTATCTTTTTCTTGATCGGTAAATATATGATTTTTAATTAATAATAAAAGTAATACATCCGAGAAACAAGTCTTCCTACCTTTGAGAGGCTGCAAACATCTAAGAAAAAATCTAACTCCCACCAAAATGTCCATCCCTCCAAGCATGCACCCCAACCCCTACCTAAATTTATCAAAATGTACATCTTAATTACAAAATGGGGGAAATCTCTTCCCGCCCATAATCACCTTCGATAGACTATCATTGCATGATATTTTTGATAGATTTAAACAAAACTTGGCATAAAAAAATTTGAAATTAAAATCACCTTCAAGCCAAGGATCTTACAAGCACATAAACGACACTACATAGAGCTGACTATACAAAATATCCATTACAAAAATAAATTTAAACAAACCTATCCATATCTACTTCACAAGCACATGGCCTATTTGCTTGCTTCACCTCTGCGGCCAATGTCGAGTCATCTGGAACAAAAATCCCACCTGTCGAATACTTTTGAGTCATGTTCTATTTACCCATTGTCCTCTTCCTGGTGTGATCAAACTCAAACTCTTCCTTCATTTGAACAAATCCTTTCAGTTTCTCCCACCCTACCTTTGTCCAAGCAATCTGAACCTCTTTACTAGACGACATGCTCCAAACCAAGAATGGTTGGACAACATCATTGGCACCAATAACTTGCCTCCACCCATCCTTTTGCACCCCAAACCCCACACTCGGCATCACATAGGTGAGGATTGGGACCATGCCATCCATCCATTCTGGCTTAACTAGTGCCCTCATCAACCACATTGTCTCTTCCATGTTACCTAACTACATTTCCCATGCTATTATAGTTGAAGAAATGTTGACATTAACTCTATAATGATGACTAGTTTCCATAAATTCTACCCTCAACATTCCCTCCAAGATTTCCATTAGTTGATTATCCTTGTATCTCAATATTCCTTTCATCCTATGCTAGGAGAGTTTTCCACAAAAAGGACTCTGAGAGTACAAAGTTTTAAGAGGAAATTTGGCCTCCATGGCAGACACTCACCAAACACTCCAACAGAAATGGAAATGATAAATATTCAACTTTTGAAGGCATTTAATAATATTCATTCTATTCCAGAGAGTTTGATAGACATCACACTCCTCTTAATGATATTTGAACTCTCACATGCACATAGTTTATGCCAACAATGTCAAGTACAAGTCACCACCTTTTGGCATCATCATTACTTGGCATGACATACAAAACTTAAAATTATAAATCAGCCAATGAACTGATAATTTAATAAATATAAATATTTCCCTTTCCCACCTTCATTAATATAATATTATAGGTGTTGACTACTATCCTTCCAAACCATTTTCCTTCAAAGAGATAAATTCTTCCATTATCTCTACATGACCCTATTCAATAGAATTTACACCAACATTTGACATTTTGTCTTCTTCCAAATTGCCTTTTTTCTTAACATGCGATACTCTGAAATCTTCAAAACCTCCTAATAATGATCTAATAATCTTAACATAATTATTTAGATACCAAACCTGAGATTCACCCTTGGATATTGCCATAATTGTTGTAATACCCCAAAAATGGGCTATAGGACCATTGACCTTCTACATCAACAAATCAATCAAAATATACCTTAAAGTCCTAACCTAAGGCACATCAGCACATCAAATCATCGAAATCATAATTCTACATCGGGGAATATTTCCTAAATATTCCTAATTTATCCAAATTATCTCCTAATTAAATATTATTTGGCGATAAATGATATTCTTTTATTTATCATAAATTTGATTAATTGAATATGATAAATATTTAATTAATTAGATTTAATTCTACCACTTAATTAATTTAATTATATTTAATTCTATTTATTCCTAATTAATATTATTCAATTTTGACAATAAATCAAAAATCCTACAAATAATTGATTAAATTCTTATTTAATTAATTAAATCAAATTGTCAATATTTAATGATATAGTTTTTGGATAAAGTTTGATTTAATAATTGATTAACCCATAAATTAGTTAAGTTGAGAATAAATCACTTGGAATATTAAATAAATTTATATTAAATTATGCATATTCAGAAAAAGCAATTAAACTCTAAATCAACAAATCAATTCAATTTGTTAACTTTCTAAACTCAACATGTGATTGTGAGTTGAAAAAGTAAACTGAACTCCTGATTTGAGTTAAAAAGCTATTTTTGCATGATTTTGTGAGTTAACTGTTTCTAATTCATTGATAACTCAAAAATCAAGCTAAGTTCATCAAGGAGTGATTTATGGCTTTTTCCATGCACCCTCAAGCCCTGGATTTCTATATAAATGAGGCTCAGTCCTTCACAAATGATCCTTAAACTGCACTTCAATTACTTGGAGAATCAAGCTCTTGTGAACAAGCGATTGTGAGATTTTTGCAATTTCAATTCATTATTTTCAATTCATTCATAGCATTCCATAGTATTATTAGATTAGATTTGCAATTCATTTCAATCCATTTTAGATCAATTTCATATCATTTTATCATTATATTGCATAGAAAATCCAAAAATATAGATTAATCTACATCCATATTTCATTGCTTTCATCATTTCAAATCGTTCGTTTAGGTGTTGCATTGTCATTGATCTTGGTCATAATCTGAGAATACCATACTCTCACCTACTAGAAGGTAGTAAATTGTCTAGTTAATTCTGTTTATTATTATTGCAGATTTTCTGACATATTAACTAATAATGTTTTACTAAAGTGTTGTGTCCACAACTAGGTCCAAATTTTCACACACACAATTGTAAGCAAAGAATGTCCTTCGAGGTGCAAATTATTAACTCCAATAATTTTTTCCTTTTGTATTACTAACAATGTTTCTTGCATTTATGCTTCATTATTAGTACCATCCCGCAAACTCTTGGCCCCTATTTCCAAGGAATTATCATCACAATCTCTAATAATGAAGCCAACTCCACTTGGCCCTGGGTTCCCTTTCGAGGCCCCATCAAAATTTTCCCTTACCCATCTAGTGTCATGCAAAAACCAACAACATGAACCAACCTCGAATGAAGGATCAACCCTCCTAAGCCCCTAAGTCGGCCTACAATGTTTATTCTCTTATCTTTACATTCTTCTAAGAATTATGAATGAGTGTGCATACAATCTTTTAGTAATTTTAATTCTTTGAGGATATTTTTGATCTAATGTTGTTAAATGTTGAAGATGGCAGCTGTGTACTAGAAAAAGTACCTTCATAGGGTTAGTATTGCAAATAAATGAGAATAATAACTAAATTACCACAAAGAGTAAGCTATTTTAACAAATAAAAGACAATTAAGCACTCTATGGAACTCTATTTAGGGATGGTAATACAAAGCTCTCAACAAGCTTCCATTAGTGATAGTCCTAAAATGAGAATGAATGATAAAGAAACTAAGAAGTTCAATTCCAAATGAAATTAGCCTTAATTAGTCCTAGATTTGCCTTTCTAGCTATAAATTGCAAGAGGTTTGATGCTATTCTCAGATTTGTGGATGATTAATGCTTGAATTATGCCTTTCTTTTATATATTTTGGCAAGGGTAGGGGGTGTAGTTGATTTGATCATGATTAGGTGAGGGTTAAGTCCATGGTTCCACCTTTGGGGACCATTTAAATATTTTGTCCTCAAAGCTTGATACCAAACGACAAAATGAGTGGACAAGATGCATCCTCTAAGTGAGTGATTGAGATTCGATTTAGGCATGATCCATGTGAGCTCAATCTTTAAATCCTATTGGTTGATGAATTTTCCTCCCATTTGGTGGTTAAGGGAAAATAGGATTTAATTAATATCTTTAGCCATGTGTACCCCTTGAATGGGTTGATTTGATTTAAATGAACTATGTAATTAGTTAGATTAATTACACAATTGATTGATTTATCATGCTTTATTTTATTTTAATTGATTTTATGACTTTTGATTTTTAATTAAGTTGAATTAAAGCTTGATTGTAATTTTGATTTTGATAATAGCTTGACTCAATTCAATTGCTCTGATTTTTGCATTGATTGTTCACTTGCTTTATTTTGTCCAATTTTAGGTGATTACAAATGCCCCTCTTTGAGTCGACAGATGAAGCGTGTCGATTCAAAGAATGTCCTATTCATCATTGATATGAAGTCCTACGTCTGTTGATGGTTGATTTCAATGTTTGGTATAAGATGCAGATTATATGAAGTTCAATTGGATTTGATGTCTCGATGGTCAATTTGATGATGACTCATCCGATATGGTACCTATTTCTATCTAATTTGATGTTTGATGCCCCTTTCGATTGATAAGAGAAAAATTTTCTAATAAAATATTATGCTTTGATTTGATGGTCGTGCACTTGATTTGATGATACTGCTGTCGTTCCTGATTATCTGAGTGTATGCCCCCTTGGAAATGAAATGAAATTTGATTGTTGTTTGAAGAATATGATGGTTTAGGTCCCTTTTGTCTTTTCTTCTTTGACCCTACTAAAATTTTTACCATGGTTATCCTGATTAGCGATCACCAATATAAGCGAGGGCACCGATATCTGTGACCACTAGGCTATGGACCTCTAGTATGTACCTTGATCAACTTACTTTGTGAATTTAATGCATTTTAATTGAAAAATATTGAATTTTTCTTAGAAAAACCCTTTTTTTTTCTTTTTGCAAATTAAATAGAGCTTTTAAACATTTTAATAGTGCATATACATCCTTTTTAGCACTTCCATAGTTTTGATTAGTGCTTTCGCAACTTTTAGTTGCTTGTACACATGTAGAACTTAGGGCTTCTTTCTCATTTAAAATTTTCTATGGCGCATACAAAATTAAGTGCATTTTTTATATTTTAAATAGCGCGTACATGTATTTATTTTAGCGCGTACAAGATTTTGATTGTAGCGCATAAACCTTAGAAAAATGCTTATAAATTTTTAAATAGTGTGTACACCATTTAAAATTGTGCTTTTGTCTTTTAGCGCTTTTAATCATTTGAATAGTGCTTTTACCCTATTTGGTATAAAATGCCAATTATTAAGTCAATTTTCCGAACTGTCTAGTGTCATCAATTAGTTGATTGGCTTAGATAACAAGCCTGATTTGGTAGCAAGTCGTAGGATGTCAGTTTGAGTCAATTTATTTTGAATTTTTTATTGTCAATCTTGATTTACCTTATGGATGATGATAAATTTTCCATCTTCTTTGAATAGAATTAGGGAAATTGATTGTGGTTTAATAATTTTTAAATATTTGATTGACTTAGATGATTCAAAAGATATCATTTTCAAATACTGATGTGTTTTAAACTTTCTTTTTGCAGGCCGAGCTTAAGTCGCTCACTGTCAGAGACTTGTATCCATTGCCTTTCTAGATGATAGATGACTTGAGCAATGCAGATCACCATCTCATTTCCAGATGTGGTCTTTCATTTTTACTTGTTCTACCTCAATTCCAAGTGAATCGAGGACTCATCATAGCTATGGAAGAGAGGTGGCACTCTAACCATAACACATTTCACTTGCCCATGGGAGAGATGACTATCACTCCTGAGGATGTGTATTGCATCCTCCACATCCCGACTCATGGAGAGTTGGTATATTATGATCAGGTTTATGATGGGATAACTTGTAGGTAGGGGTTTTAGGACCCACCTATCGGTGATGACCATATTCAGTGGGCTGAGTTCCCTTCTTTTCCAGTTCTTCCTATGGTGTTGGGTGTGTCATGCCCAAAAATTAACCAATAAAAATGCAACAAATTTTTTTTAAAGTAAGATGTTAGAGAGTAATGTTCATAGGTTAAGTATAAGTCAAGTACAATTAAGCTAGCCACACCTACAATTAATTTTTCAGAGTGTTAAGCCTTTGTAGTTACAATGTAACATTGAGAATGTAGCGGATACAAATTCATAACCATCGTCGTGAAATTTGAGTTTGGGTAAGCTGGACCCTAGTGCAGACAATTCCATATAAAGCTTCCATTCAGGATGAATCCATAGATACCTAGGTGCTTCTAATTCTCCTTTAGTTTTCAATAGGATAGGTTTATAAATTAGGAACCCGTTCAATGACTTTAAAAGAGATGTAGATCCTATCCTAAGATTTCCTTTGCCAAATAAACTTGTCAGAATAATTCCAATTCTACTAAAACCTACTCAACCCTATTTTACCTTCCAATCCCTCATAACCTAGGGCATTAATTACTTATCCAATTTATTCCAATTAAACAATATCCCAGAATGTATATATACCTAGGTTATATGTAATACCCACCCATAGGTTGTTTTTAGGTTGCTTCATGTTTTAGATGTAATACCCCATACTTGCATGTGTATGGTGATTATGTGTCTGTATCTGTTTGACGTGTTTGTGTGGTAGAGGACGAAGGTGTAGTTACTTGCATAGTCGAGATCCACACGTCTGACCATACCCTATCATTATTTGTTATATATTGCATGTATATGCTTCATCTTTTGATGACAGGTTTGCAGGTATAGGGCATCGTCTTCCCTGAATTGGCAGGAGTGAGTGTGCCCACAAATATTCTTCTCAATGGTAAAGAGGGGAGATAATACACAGACCCAAAACCCTAACATAAACCCAATTGTCCTAGGATTGGACAAGTGTCTATTTGACTACCCTACCCGAATTCACCTGGTTGGTATGAATTCGTGGATTTCGTTCTTGAGTCTGTGCATGTTTTCAGTTTGCTTGATTGATTGTGCTTGATTAAGTGGATTTATGATTATTCAGGTGATTTTATATGATTATTGATGTTAGGATTATAGTTGAATTTACTGATTTAATTATGTTCCTGTATTTAATTTGAAAAATTATCTAAAGTCAAATATTTGATTTATTAGAATTATTTGATTATGTAATCGTAATTAGAATTATTTATGTTGAGTGCATTATTAAATAATTGAGTATTTAAATGCATGCTTTAGGATGTATTAAATATTTAATTTATTTAATTTGGTTTTAATTATTAACATGTGCTCAAATGGTAAATGTTTAGAATTATGCTTGTTTATATTATTAAATAATTAAATAATTAGTTGCATGAAATTTGTGATGCATTGATTATTTAATTTATTTAATAAATGAATTTAATTTATAACATGTGCAAAATTGGTAAAAGAGTTTGTTTTCAAAAAGACAACTAGCTTTCAAAAGATAAGTTGAGTTGTGTATTAAAAAGATATTTTTAATTAATTAATTCTATTTTCTTTCAATTTTTGAATTTGAGTTGAATTAGAGTTGTCTAATGAGTCATTTTCTGATTTAGAGTTAACTGTGAGTTAGCTGCTGAGTTGTCTTCTGTGATTGCTTGATTTGGGGATTGAATTCCTATTAGGAGATTTTTGCTTTCATTTTTGGGGAGACATGTTTTGGAGAAGATTTTTGGGGAAGCTTGTGGGGAGACATGTTTTGGAGAAGATTTTTGGGGAAGCTTGTGTGCTTAGTATTTTGAAGATTTATGGATTGTTGTGGCTGCATGTTGAATTGAATTTCTCTGTGCATCTGGATTGGGCACCTGGTTGCAAATTATCTTTCAAATTTGCAGGTTGTGTTTGAATTTGGAGAGAATTTGGTTCTCAGATCTACAGGGGTTTCCATTTTTAATCCATTTCTGGCATTAGATCTGAGGTAGGCTTTGGATTTGTTTATCAGATCTGTTTCTACATCTGTTTATCTTTCTGTGTTTTAATGGTTTTCTATGGTTTTTAGTTGGTAGATCTTTTTTTTATTAGATCTGGGTATTTTGAAACTCTAGTAGAGTTGGTTCTTATTTTTTTATTATTACTTGGCATTGTAGTGTTACTCTGGCAAAATTTTGTTAATTAGTTCTTTATGGTTTGCTTGTAAATCAAAAAATTAAATCTCCTATATAGTTAGACTATAGAGCTGAGAGAAAATTAATTGCCATTGAAAAGGAAAAATCAATTTGATTTAAAAACCCAATCTGGATATAAAAGTCAATTTTGGTATAAAATATTCAATTCTAGTTAATAAATATAATTCTCTGTAACTGTGCATAAATTTTCATGATTCTAATAAATGGCTATTTGTTTAAAAGTTGTTTGTGGGAAGGAATAGATTCTTTACTAAAAGAATCCCATTGTGAATTGGATTAAAATATATATATATATATATATATATATATATATATATATATATATATATATATATATATATATATATATATATATATATATATATATATATATATATATATATATATATATTGATTCACTGTTTAAAAAAATATACAGACTGTGTATTGAAAATACAGTAAACAAATATATTTTATATATTTATATAAGTTAATTCTTATTAAAAAAAAAAAATGACTTTGCATATGAATGAAATGATTTATATTAAAAGTAAATATAAAAAAATGATATATTTATATAATAAGGTATCTGTTGCTTTTGGACATATAATATTAAAAAAGCATATAAAAATTTATAAAAAAAATAAAATTTATGGGGGCGGGCGCCACCAATCCCCCCAACCCCCACCGCTTGGTACCCACCACCTGTCGGCGGAGTACCTACGGCAGCAGGTACTGTCGACGACAGTACCTCTGCCATAGCAGGGGGACTACCGTAGGCAGTACCCTGCGCAGGGTTTAGGAAAGAGCGCTGGGCGTAGGAGATTGGGGTGTGGGACCTGTCGGGTCCCCCCCATAAAATTGCTTTTTGGTAATTTTTTTTAAAAATTGTTTTAAGTTTAGTAAATTTAGAATTTAAAATATATGATTTTGTTTATAAGTTATATATTAATTAATATAAATTTTGTTTTGGATTTATTTGTTTTTGGATACTAAGTTAGTTTATTAATTTAATTAATTTCTTGTTTTGCAAGTTAGTTAATTTAATTAATAAAGTTAATTAATTTCTTTTGATGGTAAGTTATTTAATATTTAATTAAATTTAGTTTAGTGAATTTAGTTAATGTTAAATTATTTTTATTTTTATGGTGATTTATTTATATTAAATTTTAGTATATGCTAATTTGATTTTGTTTTGTTAATTTAGTATATGGTTAATTTATGATATAATTGTCTTAGTATAATTAATAAGATTTAATTATTTATGACAAATTAAAAAAACTAGATTAATTCATATTGTTAATAAATTAATGTGATGATCGTTGATTAAAAATACAATTAGTTGTTTAAATGTTTATGTATAGTTTTATATTGAAATTGGATGATTTTTCGATTAAATTCTTGAAATGTTATAGGGAATATTCTCTTAATTATGGCATCATAGTAATGTTATGATAAGTGTCTTTTATCGGTTAAATGTATTCCCATGTTTGGGTTCAATTATGTTGATTATGGTTTAGTTTCAGTTCTTTAAAATGTGAATGTGTCTTCTTCGTGCCTGAACTATATTCTAGTGCATTATGTGATTTCGGGCATTAGATGGCCTAGGGGAAACATAGGCAGGGTTATACTTTAGTTGGTTTTGTTTTTAGCATTATGTATGGTGTGGGTGTTTGTTCTAGTTATCATCTCTGATTTGATCTTATGGGCTTTTGTTGGATATTATTTGTTTATGGTATCATTGTAATCATATCAATTTCTTGTATGTGAAACTGCATCTAGGATTATCTGGTAGTATACCTATTGAATGTTTATGTGATTATGAGCCTAGGGGAGATTGATTAAGTGCATCTTAGGGGAGTGGCTTACAATAGGGGCTGGGACCCAAAGTGGTCAGTACCTGGGTAACCTATCATAAGTTATGTAATTAAGTGATAACATAGTAATTAAAATGTGTAGAGATCATTAAAAAGATAATATAGAGTATGGTTATGATTAGAATTCCTCATTTCTGAGAGAGAGTATTCTAGTCCCACATGGATTGTATTGAGGGTCTGGGGCCCAGAGTGGTTAGTTCCAGGGTAACTCAATGCTTGAGGGTCCGGGGTCCAGAGTGACTAGTCCAGGGTAACTCAAGTAGATAGACATGTGATGACACTCCCATAGCATGTAGCCTATATCATCTCTTGAGTTTTCTATTTATGCCTCTGTATTAGTGTGTTCCACCTTTCACTTTATTTTGTAAACCTTGAGTAGAGAGCTTTCAGGATTCCTTACTCAGTGGTTTTATCCTTGTTTGGTTTTGGTCATCCGATTGGGGTTTGTGGTTATCTCCTCAGCACGGTGGGGTAGACCTTAATGGTTCTACACGGACGGGTGGTAGTGATTCTTTACCATTTGAGATTCAACATCCTGGTGTCGGTGCCATTGATACTTCTGCAGTTGGATGCTTTTATGGTTCTTCATTGATTCTTCATTATTGGTTTCTTATCATACCTTCTTTTGTGTAATCCTATATTAGTGTATCACATGTGATAGCTAATATGGACTTTGTACTTCTTTGTTAGATTTATTGTTTCATACCCTGTGACATGTGCAATGGATGTCAGATTATTAGTTATCATGGATATCCATGAGGATTGTATCATTGATGTAAGTTGTTATTGTATCATTTAAGATATGGAATCTTTTATCATTTTCTTTAGTTGTATTTTGTTCTTTAGTAATTTTACGTCAAGGAACCCTCGAGATTTGTAATCTGTGTTGGATGTTGTTTCAATGTGAGTAAATGGTAATTGCTTCTGCACTGTTCTATTATCTTGTATGTTAACTTTTTTTTAAAAATGTTCACCAAACTTAGTAGCAAGTTATAGGTTAATCTCTCTTGGGTTCCCTGGCGGGGTGTTACATCTGGTATCAGAGTGGAGTTTCTACACTGGCAACTCTGGGTATGTACGCCTATTAGGATTTTTGTGGTCTAAACTTGAAACTAAACATAGACATAAAACATTTTGTTTGCAGACCATTACTTTGTGATTATGTTTTCTTTTCGGTGTAGAGAGTTTCATGGGACTTATATCCCTATTTGTTTCAAGCTTCCAGGAGTAAGCCTAATCCTAGGGGGGGTGAATGTAATACCCACCCGTAGGTTGTTTTTAGGTTTCTTCATGTTTCAGATGTTTGACTGAATTATTTTAGGTCACTTTTCATGTGATCGATTATTATTTCATTAATGATGATTATGGATTATTATCATATGTTTATCAAGTGTATGCATAGATTAGATGATGATGTTTTATGATGATGCATTATATGTTTTATATTGAATTCAATGTACTTACCCCATACTTGCATGTGTATGGTGATTATGTGTCTGTATCTTTTTGACACGTTTGTGTGGTAGAGGATGGAGGCGTGGTTACTCGCATAGTCGAGATCCACATGTCTAACCATACCCTATCATTGTTTGTTATATATTGCATGTATATGCTTCATCTTTTGACAATAGGTTTGCAGGTACAGGGCATCATCTTCACTGAATTGGCAGGAGTGAGCATGCCCACAAATATTCATCTCAATGGTAAAGAGGGGAGATAATACACAGACCCAAAACCCTAACATAAACCCAATTGTCCTAAGATTGGACAAGTGTCTGTTTGACTACCCTACCTGAATTCACCTGGTTGGTATGAATTCATGGATTTCGTTCTTGAGTCTGTGCATGTTTTCAGTTTGCTTGATTGATTGTGCTTGATTAATTGGATTTATGATTATTCAGGTGATTTTATATGATTATCGATGTTAGGATTATAGTTGAATTTAATGATTTAATTATGTTCCTGTATTTAATTTGAAAAATTATCTAAAGTCAAATATTTGATTTATTAGAATTATTTGATTATGTAATCGTAATTAGAATTATTTATGTTGAGTGCATTATTAAATAATTGAGTATTTAAATGCATGCTTTAGGATGTATTAAATATTTAATTTATTTAATTTGGTTTTAATTATTAACATGTGCTCAAATGGTAAATGTTTAGAATTATGCTTGTTTATATTATTAAATAATTAGTTGCATGAAATTTGTGATGCATTGATTATTTAATTTATTTAATAAATGAATTTAATTTATAACATGTGCAAAATTGGTAAAAGAGTTTGTTTTCAAAAAGACAATTAGCTTTCAAAAGACAAGTTGAGTTGTGTATTACAAAGATATTTTTAATTAATTAATTCTATTTTCTTTCAATTTTTGAATTTGAGTTGAATTAGGAGTTGTCTAATGAGTCATTTTCTGATTCGGAGTTAACTGTGAGTTAGCTGCTGAGTTGTCTTCTGTGATTGCTTGGATTTGGGGATTGAATTCCTATTAGGAGATTTTTGCTTTCATTTTGGGGAGACAGGTTTTGGAGAATATTTTTGGGGAAGCTTGTGTGTTTGGTATTTTGAAGATTTATATACGAATTCACTAAGGGAACCTTAAGGAATGTATGTAAATGTGAAGTAGTCATGATGTAATGTTGGAAAAAAAAATTTAGTTGCAATTTTTGGTCTTAAGACCTAATTCCTTATGGGTTCCCTGGCGGGGACATTACAAAATGCTCACAACAATATATATATGCACAAACAACAAATAACTCCCTTCTAAGGCTTCACAAATGAGTCTTCCAAACTCATTGAAGTAGGGTGAAGATGGGATTTTCCAAGGAGGAGAATGTCAAACATATTAAATTTCCCACAAGATTATTTCCATGCCTTTCAAAGGCTACATGATCCATATTTCATACACAAGCTTTCCTCATTAGCATCCTCAAGATGCAAGAATATAAAGATGGCTTCATGGAGCCCATACTCCATGAACTTTTCCCTCTACTCCAAGAGAAGAGACTCTCACTACAATGGAGAGCCCAACTAACCCCTTCACCCAAGGCCACTTCTTCCCTTCCCAAAGGGTGATTAATGCCTTAACTCCCATGAAACAACATTCCCAAAAGCAAAGAACAAGAAATGAAGAAAAATCCATAAGCAATCTCACCTCCAACACAACAATGAAGAGATTTACAATAAACATACATACAAGCTCTCACATATTCTTTTAACACTACAAACAACAAAATGAAATGCAATAAGCATTATTTCATGGCAAGAAAAATAAGGAAATCTACAATACAATCTACACAATACTCTTCCTCATGAGTTTCAAGAAAAATTTTCTCCATGGTAAGGCTACCAACCTTGATCCAATACAAAAATGGAAGAATGAAGTTGAGTTGAGCTCTTTATCCTTTCTCCTTTTTCCTTCCTCCAACCCTAATTGTCTCTAAAGTTAGAGAGTGGGTGAACACCCACTAAGTCTCTCCCATCCCTCTAAAAAGTACTCAACAACTAGCATTAAATGAGACATGACACCAAGTCCTTGGTCTTCCCTCTTGTCTCCCCTCTTAATTGTGGATTTGTTAAAGAGTTTGGGGCAAGTTAGAATGCATGTGGTCACTTCCATTTTCGCCACTTTTGAAAAGTAGGCTTTTTAGAGGCCCACAATGAGGTTTTAGGCTTTCCCATAGGTAAAAACTAACCCCAACCCAAGGTACCTACTTAGGGTTATCTAATTTAGGCCAAAAATATAGTCTATGGTCACTTTTGACCCTTCTAAAGTACCCCTAAAGTCCAAATCCGAGTTCCAACTTGATGTGATCCCTACATGACATCTACAAGCAAGTGGGACTAATATAATACTTTATGAGGTTAGGTGTTTCTTCCCAAGCCCTAATTGACATGTCAGCTTCCACATGTACAATACAAGTGTCAAGTGACACCTACAAAAAAAACACATCACATTCACAATGACAAGTCCTAAATAACAACATGAAGTTAAACTAATAACACACATGCAATTCACATTTACAACAAAGATCACATTACAATGAGGTTTTCAATCCCATATCAAATTAAACCTTGACTTAATTAGTTCACATATGTTTAACCTTGATTCTCTGAATAATTCCATGGTTCTCTTTCCTGCACACTAAACTAGAGCATCAGTAGTCCAAGGTAATAAAATCACATGAAATATACATATTCAATTCAATTCATAATTAGCAACATAAATCAATATGTAGAATTAAATTCTGATTATAATTTTCATTCAAGAATGTTTAAAAATAATAAAATAATCAACCACATGTTCAAATCTAATCATCAATTCACTTATCTAAACATGTATAATCAAAATCAACCACATGTTCTAGGTTCTAATCCACATCAAAACATAGTCCACATAATGTAATCACCATCATCAAACATAGTATCATAAGTCTATGTCAAAAAGATCAAAAGTACATCAAGTTATCAAATCATAAAGTGTCCAAAATGCAAATTAATCAGTAATGCTATGATGGGTCGAGGTGAGGCCTCACATCCTCCCCCTCTAGGCAAGAACTTCCTCCTGGATTTAATAAAAAAGGTATGGGTACTGTGATCTCATCTATGATGCATCCTCCCATGAAGTCGTGACCTCATCATAACAATCCCACTAGACCCTAGCCTGGTCCAGCTCTCTGCCTCGAAGTGCCAGGGTCCGTCAGGCTAAAATGTGAATGGGCTGCAAAGCTAACTATCCGTGTGACTCCACCTACAAGGCACCCCAATCTATAATGTGATATTCATCATAAATATATTTCCATAACACAGATACATGGAACACATTGTGGATGCGTGACAGGCTGGGTGGCAAAGCTAGATGGTAGGCAACTCATCCTATCCTCTCCAAGGTCTCAAAAGGTCCAACAAAGCGAGGTGCTAACTTAGAACCCTTTCCAAAATGGATTGGACTCTTATGCGGGTGCACTCTCAAGAAAATGCTATCTTTGACCATATATTCTTGATCAACCCTCTTTGCTTCTGCATACTTCTTCTGTCGATCCTAAGCCTCTCTAACATGTTGTCTAATCAAGACCACCTTCTGCTCCATATCCTTGACCAACTGAGGTCCAACAGATACTCTATCCTCAATCCTATCCCAACTCAGTGATGTTCTACATGGTTTGCTATACAAGGCCTGATATGGTGACATACCTATAGAAGAATGGTGCCCATTATTGTAATACCCCAAAAATGGGCTATAAGTTCATTAATATCCTACATCTACATATCAAATGAAATCGACATCAAAGTCCTAATCTAAGGCACATCTAAACATCATTGAATCATAATTGATTATCTTAAATTCTGCATCAGGGAATATTCCTAGCAATATTCCTAATCATCATAATTATCTTTAATTTTATAATTATTTGGCAATAAATCACATTTATCCTAAAGTTTGATTAATTGAATATTTTCATATTTAATTAATTAGATTTAATATTTTCCACTTAATTGTTTAATTAAATTTAATTCTATCTATTATTAATTGTATTATTTAATTTTGACAATAAATCAAAATTCCTATGAATAATTGATTAAATTCTTATTTAATTAATTAAAGCATGTTGTCATTATTTAATAATATAGTTTTTAATAAAATTTTGATAAAATAGTTAATTAACCCATAAATTAATTATTTTATTTCAAAAAGCAGTTAAGTTGAGAATAAATCACTTTATTTATTTATTAAATCATAATTATCCATGTGCACATTCAAGGACCAGTTAAACTCAAATTGGAAAATCAATGCAAGTTGTTAGCTTTTTGAAACTCAACATCTTTTTGAGTTTTAAAGTTGATCTAAACTTCTAATTCGAGTTGAACTGTGCTTTTGCATGATTTTTGTGACTTAATTATCTGTTATTTAAAAATAACTCAAAAATCAACCTGAGCTATTTGAGTGATTTATGGCTTTCTTTCACAACCTCCAAAGCCCTGGATTTCTATAAAAACAAGGCTCAGCTCTTCATAATCATCTCATAATTTTGCAAGCTTACTTTGCCAAAGTCATCTACAAATTGCAAAACTATTTTGAAGAATTAGAATTTGGAGAATCAAAGCTTATTGCAAATCAAGGGTATTGTGAGATCAATTTTTATTTTTATTTTTACATTCATTTAGATTCTTTTTCATATCATTGTTAGATCATTTTAGCATATCAATTTCCATATTAGCATAGATTCATATCAATTTTTATCATTCTTATTACATAGAAAATTCAAAAATATAGATTAATTGCATTCAAATCCTTCATTTAGGTGTCATCTAGGTCACTGATCTCGATAACAATCTGAGAACATTAATCTCACACCTACTAGAAGGTAGTAAATTGCTTGGTTAAATTAGATTTCAATTTTGCATGATTTTGATTTTTGCTAACCTCTAATGTTTTACTGAAGTGTTGTGTCTACAGATCAGGTACAATTTTCACACACACAATTAGTATAGGCAAACTTGACTAGATGTAGGTACTCCTCCCACTTGACCTAATGGACATGCACAACATATCCTCTAACACCTAGTTAACCCTCTATGTCTGACCATATGTCTGAGGGTGATACAATGTACTAAAATTGAGCCTAGTGCCCAACACTGCCTGTAACTCTCTCCAAAAGGCTGATGTGAACAATGAGTCTCTATCAAAGATGATCTTATGGGGAATACCATGAAGTCTAACAATATCCCACAAGAACACCTGACCTATGTCTCATGTTGTGAATGTAGTATCCATGAGTGAGAAGTGGGTAGCCTTAGTCAATGTGTCAACTATCACCAAGATGACATCATGGCGGTGAGAAGACATGGGAAGACCAACATTGAAGTCCATAGATATAGTATCCCACTTCCACTCGACAATCTCATGTGGCTACAGGAGCCCACCTAGATGACTATGCTCTACCTTCACTCTCTGACACTCTAGGCATCTAGAAACTATGCTAGCAATCTGTAATCTCATGCCTGACCAATGATACAACTGTCTTAGATCAGCATGCAACTTATTAACTCCCGAATGAGCCGCATAAGGTGCTTTGTGAGCCTCAAGCACAATAAAATCTCACAAGTCACCTATAAAAGGTACATAGATGCGTCCCCTATGACTTAGAAGGCCATCAGACTCTAAGGAATACTCTGAAAATCTCCCCTTAAGGGGTCTCTAAGAATGGATAAACTGACAAACCTCCACATACAATCCATCCTCTAGCAAGTGATGCAAAATACACTCTCTCAGATCTGTACTAGAAGTCATAGACAAGAGCTCATGTCACCTCCTAATCAAGGCATCTGCAACAACATTCTCTTTCCCCTTGATGTAATGAACATCAAAATCATACTCACGTAAGAACTCCATCCATTTCCTTTGCCTAGCATTAAGATTAGGCTGCGTAAAGATATACTGTAAGCTTTGTGGTCTGAATGAAGCTCAAATCGGTGGCCTAGAAGAAAGTGTCTCCACCTCACTAAAGCATGAACCACTGTTGCGAGCTCTAGGTCATGAGTAGGGTAATTAAGCTTGTGAGTCTTTAGCTTCCTAGACTTGAAAGCTATAGGATGACCATCTTGCATAAGGACTACTCCTAAACTATCCAAAGAAGCATCAATGCATACAACAAAGTCTGCTGAAGGATCTGGCACTGCTAAGATTAGTGCACTAGTGAGGGCTCTCTTGAGCTCCTGGAAAGCTCTCTCACACTTCTCTGTCCACTCATACTTATTCCCCTTTCTCTGAAGGGAAGTGATGGGATGAGCCACTCTAAAAAATCCTACCACAAAGCATTTTTAATTACCTGCTAAGCCCATAAAACTCTTGACCTCAGTGACACTGGTGGGTTCTGGCCAATCCATAATGGCCCTAATCTTCGATGGGTCTATAGAGATCCCATCGCCGGATATAACATGACCAAGATAATGGACCTCAAATCTAAAGAAAGCACACTTTGGCAAGCTGCCATATAATTGATTCTCCCTCAAGCACTACAAAACCTATCTCAGATGCTCCTCATGCTCCTCCTCATTGGGAGAATAAATCAAAATATCATCAAGGAACACTACCATAAACTTATCCAAGAACGTATCAAATACTCCATTCATGAGGCTCATGAACATAGCTAGAGCATTCTTGAGGCCAAATGGCACTATTGTGAACTCATAGTGGCCATACCTCATATGAAAAGCAGTCTTGTGGATCATATCACCCTCCACAATCCACAATTGATGGTACCCTAATTTTAGGTCTATCTTTGAGAATACTTGGGCACCTTGCAACTGATCAAATAAATCATTGATTCTAAGGAGTGGGTATTGGTTCTTAATTGTTACTTTATTCAAATATCGATAATCAATGCACAATCTAAGTGATCCATCCTTCTTCAAAAAAAAATCATTGGTGCACCCCAAGGTGATACACTAGGTCGGATATGCCCTTTCTCCAAGAGCTCTTCTAATTGAATCTTGAGCTCGTTGAACTCATGTGTGGTCATCTTGTAAGGTTCTCTAGATACAGGCTCGACTCCTGGCATAAGGTCTTTATGAAAATCAACTACCCTAGGTGGAGGCATACCAAGTAGCTCGGTAGGAAATACATCTGCAAACTCTTGAAGGATAGGGTAGTCCTTGAGTGAAGGATCCCCCTCTAAATCCTCATTTCTATCACTAATGGTGATGGAAAATAACTGACATCCCTTCTGCACACACCTCCTAAGCTGCATAGCAGAAATCATGTGAAGGGATATGGGTCTCTATACCCCAAATATCACTATAGAAGCACCATGATCATCAATGCACTCAACCCTCTTCTATCGACAATCCATCTTGGTGTTGTGGGCATATAGTCAATCCATGCCAAGGAATACATCATAAGAACCTATAGGGGTAATGTGGAGATCATACATCATAAACAAGTCTCCAATTTGAATCTGGCAACTGTGAACTAAGGAACTAATAGACACCCTAGCTCCTGAGGCTAACTCAACCTCCCAACCAACATCTTGTCTAACTACCACCAACCCACAATGCTCCACTACATATAGAGATATAAAGGATTCTATGGCTCTTGAATCAAACAAGATAGAGATACTGATACCCTGAACCATACTTGTGGCCTCTATGATTGTGGCTTTGATGCTCGGCCTGGCGGTTATCAATCACTGCAAATACTCTATGGGATCTACCCATATCTCCAACTATAGGCTCTAAGGTAGCCCCTCTCTGGCCATTGGCCGACTATTTTTGAGGACACTCTCTTGCTATATGACCCATACCACCACAAGTGTAACATGGCGCTCAGGTCCGAATTTGTACTCCCTGAGTCTTAGGCTATTGTGATCCTTTGATCCTACTGGCACCATTGTACCCACCCCAAGAGGATTGTTGAGTCCTAGCTGGTTGTGTCTAAGGGGTTTGTGTCTTTTGATTCTATTTAGGGCCCTGAGATTGCCACTATTTGGGCTTAGAGCCCTGATAACCCTGTGAATGCCTCTGTCTAGAATCTTGCTGAGACTGTTGACCCATAAAGGATCCTGCTGAATGGTTATGTTTCCCCTTCCAAGAGGATCTTTGTTGTCTTGACTTCTAGGATGAAGGGTTTCAGTGCTGAGATCGATCCTGAGACTCTTGTCTAGTACAAATATCCTTGGCTATAAGTGTCATCTCAATTGTATCTCTGAATGTGGTAGGAAAGGCTAGATGTACTATCCCCTAAAGAGACATATTAAGTTCCTTAATGAAATGATGGATACATAGTTTCTCATCCTTCATATAATCTACGTATGGAAGGATCTCAAGAAATTGACTCTCATACTGGGCCACTATGAGACCTCTCTACTAGAGATCATGGAACTCCTCTATCTATCTCTATCTGAAGTGCTCAGAGAGGTATCTTGATGCAGGAGCATCCTGGGTGTAAGAGAAATCTTGCATCACGCAAAAATATTTCTATTTTTATTTTCAATAAGGGCTATTTTGTGCAGAGCTGCTATTTATGGAAAGTTACTATTTTTGGTAATTTTCGTATGTGCTCAGAATGATCTGATTTCTTTCTTGGAGGTTCATTTTGGTCATATAAGTCTGCCAGTAAAGTTTCATTGCCAGATCAAGTGTATATTAGAAGATATTGAAGATTTTCGGTATTGGCAGCAGGGTACAGAAACTTTGAACTCAGTTTTGAAGGCTTTAGAGGCCCCGGATGAGGTCGAAAATCTGCGTGACGGGCGCTTGCGCGAGTCAAGCCTATAGCGCGCTTCGTGGCGTTTCTGAAATGGGGTTATAGTGGCCGAGCGGGTCAACTGGTGATGACTTATGGTCTTCGGAAGTTGGGCCACCTGAAATGGCGAAAAATAATTTTCTTCAAAATTTCTGTTCGGGTTTCAAAGGTTATCTTGAGCCGACTATGATGTAATAAAATGTAAAATAAAATAATTCTAAGTTTGGTCGGCCTTATTGGCTAAAATTCTGGAACCTTCCCAAGCGGTGGATAATTGCCTATATAAGGAAGGCTGTATTATTGTCTTAGGCAGTTCAGAATAGTTCTGGGTAGTAGATCTGGGTAATAGCTCGAGGCTTTGTCCTACAGAATATTGTAAGGGAATGCCCATGTGGCTTTGCATATTGTAATTCTGAAAGTTTGTAATTCCACATTTGTGGAGATAATAAGAAGCCAATTTTCTGTTCTTGCATATTGTTGTTGTTTCTCTATTTCTGTTATGTGTTTGTGGTATTAAGGGGAGCATCCTTCATCAAGTGGTATCAGAGCAGGAGTTCTTGAGTGTGTAAACAGATCGCCGACTGTGAGGCAGTTTGCACCAGGACCGTGGCTAGGGTTTCAGCGCGCATCGCGAAAATGCCTCCACGAAGGGAACGTGGCGGAAGAGCTGGTGTTGTAACACCTGAGGTTAGAGAGCTGCAGAGACAAGTGCGAGCATTGCAAGAAGAGATTCGCAGAGGAATGAATCTTAATGTCAGAGATGAAAGTGAGGATGAAGCCGAGGAAGAATATCAAGAAGGAGAAGTCGAAATTGTGAACCAGGAGGAAGAAAGAATTTTTTGGGCCATTTCTAAGATTGGGAAAAGACCTAAGATTGAGGTTCCTACATTTTCTGGAAATCTTAACCCAGAAGAATTGATCGACTGGATCAACGAATGTGAGGAATATTTTGAGTA
This sequence comes from Chamaecyparis obtusa, assembly GCA_027943335.1. NCBI lineage: Eukaryota > Viridiplantae > Streptophyta > Pinopsida > Cupressales > Cupressaceae > Chamaecyparis > Chamaecyparis obtusa. Next base: position 265,440 of record BSBK01008219.1, on the reverse strand, counting down.
TGAAAATGTTGAGGATCCTGATAGGGTCAAATTTGCGAAGGCCAGACTGAAAGGTCATGCGAAGATATGGTGGCAAGAGATTCAGTTGGAGCGAAATAGAAGGGGAAAGGAGAAAATCACGAGATGGGATCGGATGGTGGATAAATTGAAGCGACAGTTCATTCCTGTTGATTATGAGCTTGACCTACTGAAGAAAATGCAGAGTTTGAAGCAAGCAGGAAGATCTGTTCAAGAGTATACAGAGGAGTTCTATCGACTTCTCATCAGAACAGGCCACGCAGAAGCTGATAAGGAGAAAGTTGCCTGATACCTTAATGGGTTAAGGCCAAGCATTCAGGAGGAGCTGAATCTGGTTCGAATGAACAGTATTGAAGAGGCATACCAGTTTGCCCTAAAAGTAGAGGAAAAGCTAAACAAGAAGTTTGAGAGCAGACAAAATGGAAGAGGTCACGGTGGACGATCTGGTGGACGGTCATATGGTGGCCGAAATGAAGATCCGAAAAAGAAGGATGAGGCCAGTAGCAGTCAGAATCAGCGCGAAAATAATTCCAATCGCTTCCAAGATCAGAATAATAGAGATCAGAGAGGAAGAGGAAGAGGACAAGGATCTGGAAGAGGAGGCTTCCGTGGAACATGTTTTCACTGTGGAGAAGAAGGTCATAGGGCATTTGAATGTCCTCAGCGCCAGGGCAGAACAGACAGGAGAAATGAAGGCCAGGCCAGAGTTGCACATGTCGATGAAGATGCCAGATCATCAAATTCTGAAGATGCTGAAAGAGGAGAAACGTTGATTAACAGAAGAGTCCTGTTGAGTGGTGAGAATGAACCTGAGCAAAGGAGGAGCCTGTTTCGCACCAGGTGCAAGTGTGAAGGTAAATGTTGTGATGTGATCATTGATAGTGGAAGCACTGACAATTTGGTGTCAGAAGAGATGGTGAAAAAGTTGAAGCTCAAGAGACAGAAACACCCACATCCATATCGGATTGCCTGGGTACAGGTTGACCACAAGGTCATGGTCAATGAACAATGCCTAGTGAAGTTCAAGATTGGCGGATACCAAGATGAGGTATTGTGTGATATCATATCTATGGATGCATGCCATATGTTGTTGGGTAGACCCTGGCAGTTTGACAGATGTGCTGTACACGATGGTCGTGCGAATACCTATTCCCTGACAAAGGATGGAGTGCGGCATAAGCTAAAGCCATTGAGGGAGACTGAAGAAAAGGTATGTGGTAATGCAAGGATAACTTTTGTTGATGGAAGAAATTTCCTAGATGGTATGAGGCATGAGCATGTATGTTTTGCTTTAATTCCAAAAGCTGGTAAAGAGGAAGTAGAAGATGTTCTTGTAGAAGTTGCAGATTTGTTGAATGAGTTTCAGGATATTGTATCTGATAACGTGCCTGATGGATTACCACCAGTCAGGAAGATCAGTCATCAGATGGACTTGATCCCAGGAGCGAGTTTTCCGAATAAGGCAGCACACAGAATGACACCTGCAGAAAGTGAGGAGTTGAACAGACAAGTGCATGAACTGTTACAGAAAGGATTGATTCGAGAGAGTCTGAGTCCCTGTGCTGTACCAGCGGTATTAGCACCAAAGAAGAATGGAGAGTGGAGGATGTGTACAGATTCCAGAGCAATAAACAAGATCACAATCAAGTACAAGTTTCCATTGCCACGAATGGATGATATTATGGACTGTTTGAGTGGAGCTGTGTATTTCTCAAAGATAGATCTGAAAAGTGGATATCATCAGATTCAGATCAGAGAAGGAGATGAATGGAAGACTGCCTTCAAGACAAAGGAAGGACTGTATGAGTGGTTAGTCATGCCTTTTGGGCTAACCAATGCACCGAGCACTTTCATGCGGCTCATGAATGAGGTTCTGAAAGAATTTCTGGGTAAGTTTGTCATTGTTTACCTAGATGATATTTTGATCTTTAGTAAGACATTGGATGAGCATATGATGCATATTCGTATGGTATTTGAGAAGTTGAGAGAAGAGAAATTGTTGATTAATTTGAAGAAGTGCAGTTTTGTGAAGAAAGAGTTAGTGTATTTGGGATTTGTAGTTTCAGCAGAAGGTCTAAAAATGGACCCAGAGAAGGTACAGGCTATCCTCGAATGGCCTACTCCAAGGAGTGCTACTGAGGTAAGATCTTTTCATGGTCTAGCTAGCTTTTACAGAAAGTTTATCAGAAATTTTAGCAGTATTTGTGGACCCTTGACTGAAACAATGAGAGGGGATAGAAAAGAGTTTAAGTGGACTAATGGGGCAGAAAAGAGTTTTCAATTGTTGAAACAAAAAGTTACAGAACAACCTGTTTTAGCACTTCCAGATTTTAATAAGGTGTTTCAAGTAGATTGTGATGCTAGTGGTACTGCAATAGGAGCTGTTATGAGCCAGGAAGGTAAACCTGTTGCTTATTTCAGTGAGAAGTTAAATGATGCCAAGAGAAAATATTCTGTTTATGATCAGGAATTTTATGCTATAGTTCAGGCATTAAAGAAGTGGAGACATTATCTACTTCCTAAGGAGTTTGTTTTGTATACTGATCATCAAGCTTTGCAATATTTGAATAGTCAAGGAAAATTGAATCAAAGGCATTTGAAATGGGTTGAGTTTTTGCAGAGTTATACATTTGTTTTGAAACACAGGAGTGGAAAGTCTAATAGGGTTGCAGATGCTCTTAGCAGAAGGCAACTATTGCTGACAGAAATGCAGATTGAAGTGGTTGGGTTCAAGGAACTCAAGAATTTGTATCCAGAGGATCCTGATTTTGGTGAAGCTTGGAAAGCTTGTACAGAACCTGTTACTCTAGACAGGACGAAATGGTTGGATTTCATCATCCAGGATGATATGCTATTCAGAGGGAGTCAGTTGTGCATTCCACAAAGTTCTATGAGGGAGAATCTCATCAAGGAGAAGCATAGAGGAGGATTGGCTGGACATTTTGGTCGTGACAAAACCCTTTCTTTGGTTAGTGAAAATTATTATTGGCCACAATTGCAGCAAGATGTGAAGAAGTTTGTACAAAGTTGCAGAGTATGTCAGATGGTGAAAGGAGTGAAGTCGAATACAGGGTTGTATCAGCCATTACCCGTACCAGAGAAGCCTTGGGAGGATATCAGCATGGACTTTGTTCTTGGTTTACCGAGGACTCAGCGGGGACTTGATTCAATTTTTGTGGTAGTTGACAGATTTTCAAAGATGACACATTTTATTCCCTGCAAGAAGACTAATGATGCTGTTCATGTAGCAGAATTGTTTTTCAGAGAAGTAGTGAGACTTCATGGTTTGCCAAAGACCATAGTTTCAGATCGGGACACTAAGTTTGTTGGATATTTCTGGCGTACATTGTGGAAGAAGTTGAAGACAGATTTGAAGTTCAGTTCATCACATCATCCCCAGACTGATGGACAGACAGAGGTGGTGAATAGGAGTTTGGGAAATTTGCTGAGATGTTTGGTTGGAGATAAGCCAACAGGATGGGATTTGATTTTACCACAGGCGGAATTTGCATACAATAATTCTGTCAACAGGAGCACTGGTAAATCACCATTCCAGATTGTATATGGAAGTAGTCCAAGAAATGCATCTGAATTGAGGAAGATAGATAAAGGAGAAATAAGTAGTGCCGAAGCTGAAGATTTTGCAGAACACTTGAAGAACATCCATGAAGAGGTGAGGAAGCATATTACCAAGATGAACGCACAGTATAAGGCTAAGGCAGATGAGAAAATGAGGCATAAGGAATTTCAGGTTGGTGATGAAGTCATGGTTCATTTGTGGAAGGAGCGGTTTCCAGTTGGTACATATAACAAGTTGAAAATGAAGAAGTTTGGACCATGCAGGATATTGAAGAAACATGATTCAGGAAACGCATATGAGGTAGAATTGCCTAGTGAGCTAAATATTTCACCAGTGTTTAACATTTCAGATCTGACAGAGTATCATGAAGGAGGTGTTGAAGATGAGATCACAGCAGCACAGTGGAGTATTCCAGCAACTAGTTCAGACACTAAGGAGATCGAAGACATACTGGACAGTCGTGTTGGTAGAAGCACAAGGAATAGGACATATGAAGAGTATTTGGTCAAATGGAAAGGACGACCTGTAGAAGATTCATCGTGGCTAACAAAGGAGGAGGTTAACCGTCTTGGTTTTCCTCTGCACACCTGAGTCGTGACAGGGTCACTTCTCAAATTACCCCGGGTGTCTGATGCAGGAGCATCCTGGGTGTAAGAGCAATCTTGCATCACCCAAAAATATTTCTATTTTTATTTTCAATAAGGGCTATTTTGTGCAGAGCTGCTATTTATGGAAAGTTACTATTTTTGGTAATTTTCGTATGTGCTCAGAATGATCTGATTTCTTTCTTGGAGGTTCATTTTGGTCATATAAGTCTGCCAGTAAAGTTTCATTGCCAGATCAAGTGTATATTAGAAGATATTGAAGATTTTCGGTATTGGCAGCAGGGTACAGAAACTTTGAACTCAATTTTGAAGGCTTTAGAGGCTCCGGATGAGGTCGAAAATCTGCGTGACAGGTGCTTGCGCGAGTCAAGCCTGTAGAGCGCTTCGTGGCGTTTCCGAAATGGGGTTATAGTGGCCGAGCGGGTCAACTGGTGATGACTTATGGTCTTCGGAAGTTGGGCCACCTGAAATGGCGAAAAATAATTTTCTTCAAAATTTATGTTCGGGTTTCAAAGGTTATCTTGAGCCGACTATGATGTAATAAAATGTAAAATAAAATAATTCTAAGTTTGGTCGGCCTTATTGGCTAAAATTCTGGAACCTTCCCAGGCGGTGGATAATTGCCTATATAAGGAAGGCTGTATTATTGTCTTAGGCAGTTCAGAATAGTTCTGGGTAGTAGATCTGGGTAATAGCTCGAGGCTTTGTCCTACAGAATATTGTAAGGGAATGCCCATGTGGCTTTGCATATTGTAATTCTGAAAGTTTGTAATTCCACATTTGTGGAGATAATAAGAAGCCAATTTTCTGTTCTTGCATATTGTTGTTGTTTCTCTATTTCTATTATGTGTTTGTGGTATTAAGGGGAGCATCCTTCATCATATCTCTCTTAGAAACGGGCCACAAAAGAATCCCAAGTGAGTGTGTCAATAGCCACTCCTCCAATGGACTCCTGCTACGACCAAGTGGAGGCTTTCTCTCGTAGGAGATGAACTACAAGTCATGCCTTTAGATTACTCCGATAAGGGCACAATCCAAAGCATCATTGTAAACTCTGTAACCAGGCCTCTTCTACTGACCTGTCAGTGGATCCCAAAAACAAGGGTGGTTGGAGTCATAATAACTCTCAGATCTCATTCCCAACATCTCTAGGGGGTCTCTCTCTGACTTGTATCTCATGCTCAGGTGGTACCTCTAGCTAATGAACTGACTCACTCTCATGATCACCATGTCCCTCAATAAGCCTAGGTGGAGGGCTCCTACTCCTCTCTCTACTAACTACTCTATTACCTCCTAGGATTTGTGCTTCCCCTTCGGAAATCTACTATTCTGGCTGCTGAACTATGTGTGGTAGTCTCTGCTGAATCACCCCAATTAGATTTTGGAGAACATCTAAAATATCTTGGTTAGGGTTCTGAGGTGGTGAAGGTGGTGGAGGAGGTCCACCCCCTATCCTACACCAACATGTGCAACTTTACGACCCCTACCTCATTGACTAGCTCATGTGACAACAGGCATCCTACACAATAGTTTAAGTTTTGGTGAGTTGAAACGTAATGGGTTTAGGTTCCAATGTTGAAAACCTAGGCTCTGATACCAAATGTCATGCCCAAAAATTAACCAATTTAAATGTAACAATTTTTTTTTAAAGTAAGATGTTAGAGAGTAACATTCATAGGTTAAGTATAAGTTGACTACACCTAGGATTAAATTTTTGGAGCGTTAAGCCTTTTTAGTTACAATGTAACATTGAGGATCTAGCGGATACAAATTCATAACTATCGTCATGAAATTTGAGTTTGGGTAAGCTGGACCCTAGTGCAGACAATTCCATATTAAACTTTCATTCAGGATGAATCCATAGATACCTAGGTGCTTCTAATTCTCCTTTAGTTTTCGATAGGATAGGTTTATAAAGTAGGAACCTGTTCAATGACTTTAAAAGAGATACAGACCCTATCCTAAGATTTCCTTTGCCAAATAAACTTGTCAGAATAATTCCAATTCTACTAAAACCTACTCAACCCTATTTAACCTTCCAATCCCTCATAACCTATGGCATTAATTACTTATCCAATTTATTCCAATTAAACAATATCCCAAAATGTATAATACCTAGGTTATAACTTTCAAATGTGATTTATCCAACATAATAGATAATTTATCCTACAATAATAGCTCAAGAGATAACTTCATTAACAATCGAATTATGTCCGACAATAAACTTGATAATGTTAACTAGAAAAAAATTCTATCTAACATTAAAAAATATAGAAGTTATACTACCCATTCCTAAGACATACTAATAACCTACTTATAAAATTAAATTAATTAAAATAAATCAAATTATTAGATCATATCCCTATTAGCTAAATACGAATTAATAATTTAAATTAACTCAAAGTAACTATTATTAATGGTTTTAATTCAACTAATTAACAATCAAATAAACTAAACTATTAAATTAACAAGATGGTTTATTAATAGATAAATCTGTATACATTAACAGTATATCTTTTAATTAGTAATTGATTGTATTAAATAAAGAATCTATAATAACTAATATATAAAAAAAAGGTTCAAATCTCCAAAAGGTATCCCTACTTACCCTACCTACCTATCCTACTTTCCCCCCCACTTATCTCCTAACACTTCTGCCAAGTGGGTGATGGGACCAAGGAAAAGATAGGGCTGCCTCAAGAATTTGAAATTCTTTGGAGGGGATGTGTGCAGGTTTCAGAGTTTTAAAGTTTTGGGGACCCACCATGGTATTACCCCATTCCTAAAGCAATATGGTGATTTTAGAAAGGGAAGGTGGGTGGGTAGCTTATCAAAGGGAAGAACATTAATCTATGTCAAAGCATGATAATTCATAAATGTGATCTCTCTCCCTTGTTTCCTACGCAAGTGAGTGATCAAGTAAGGGAAATATATGGGGCCCACAAGCATTCAAATTATAAGGTAAGCCATGTTTTTCTTTTAATTCATTTATTAATTAGAAGCTAGTTACTAATAGGGATTATATTAGGGGTTAGTCTACTAACCCCTACTTAGGAAAAGAACCTTGGGGGCAATATTCTCTGTGGTAAAAGAGAATTAATTCCTCCCTCGTACATTTTCTAGAGAGCATTTTGCTCTCAAAATCTAGAAAGTGTTATTATTATTGTTTTTCCATGTCTTCTAACATTTTGTTTTCTTTGTTTTGTTATTGAAGAAGTCAATTGTAAGCATTTTATCTTCTATTAGTGCATTACACTAAGCAGATTATAAATTGAATATTGGTAATAGGTGATTTTTACATTAGTATCCTAACATGCTTAATTAACCATTGTTATCATGTTTTTTTTTCTCTCAAAGAATTTGAGGTTGCAATGTTGATCTCAAGGTAGAGTATTGATTCTATTGAGGTAGAAATATAGATTTTCAAAAGAAGAATAGAGTGTATTAAACTTGGAAATTTACAATCAAAAACATTAAAGAGATTACAAGCTTTACATACCAATAAGACTTTACATTTTATGAAAACTAATACATTGCTTTCTTATCAACATCAAATATTATTCTACAAAAATAGGATACAAGAGACATGAAAATAAGGATCCTCCATTTTATAATATGGCAATCTCTCAATAATATAAATACACATTTTCATGATAGAAAAACTATACATTCAAATGGGTAACATACAATGTTCCTTTCCTTAATGAAGCTATTTCATAATGAATAAGAGCATTTTCACATACTACTTTATGTAGATTTCAAATGAACATTACAACATTCAACATGAGACAAATCTCATTACAAGAGATCAACAATGCAACATTATAAGTTTTCTTTCACACAACCACACCAAAATAGAGAACTCTCCCAAGCTTTTTCCACAAGCACCTTGGCTTTGAAACCTACAAATAAAAGAGGGGAACCATGGGAAGCTCACCTCCCAACCAAGGTCTCAAGGAGACCACCCCCGAGCTTGGAGAACCAAGGCTAAAAGGGTATACATAACAAAATGTGTAATGCCCACCCTAGTATCTACATATTTTGGATAGATAGGATTATTACTTTGGTACTTTGGATTATATATTTGGACTATGTTATTTAATGATGGGACATTTGATTTCATATTTTTTTGGTTAATAGAGTTTATTATGAAATATTAAATAATTTGAAATAAAATGATGAATGATTAAAATAAACTATCTGTAAAATGTTTTACATTTGATTTATATTATGATGGATCTAACCCTACTAACCCCTTATGTTAAGATGATTACACTGTTTGATGTGAGTGTAGGATGAGGAGAGGCAGTCATAGTTACTCCTACGGGAGGTCCACATGATGTTGCACTCTCCCTCCTTGTTTGCCATTGTTTGTGTATATATATATATATATGCATGTTAGTTGGTGATGCAGGATGTAGGTACCAAGCATCGTCTCCACCTAGCTACACAGGTCTGAGCGTGCCTTCAAAATCCTCAAATTGTTGTTGTGTGGAGATTTAACCAAGCTACTCTTGAGGTTACCCATGGACTTAAAATTCTGTTTAGGAAGTTATCCTAGTTGGGAAAGTAGAATGCAGCTTATGTTATGGACTTGTTTTGATGTTGGTTTGAGTTTATGTTATGAGTTAGAATTAATATGTTTTATATGTATAATAATTATAAATATGTTATAATTGTTTGCATTTTATATAGGTATGTATATATGTGGGTGCACATGCATATATCCATGCTTATATAAATAATAATAATTGTATATTTTCATTAATTGTGTAAATGGCATGTTATTTATAATAAGTAAATAAAGTGAGTGAAATAAAGTATATTTAATGAATGTATTAAATAAAAAGTAAAAAATAATAATAATAATAATAAAAGTAAATGCTTTTTGTAGTAAAACTAGCTATCTAGGAGGGAGTTGAACTCAAGACCTCCTAGAAGTTAGGCTAGTTGGTTTCCATGTGTGCTATGTGTTTTTCTTAAGAGTTATTTGTTTGACTTTCTTGTTATCATTTTCTTTCAAACCATTTTAATTAAATTTATTAAAAACTTTGTTAAGTCATTTACGAGAATAATTTGGTTGTTCTTCCAACCAACTATGGAAGTTGGAGAAGTTGCTTCCCGTAAAGCAACTCCTCCAACTAAATAGTTGGAGGATAAATATTTGTATTTTGGGGATGGAGGGGGAGTTGGATTTTTTGGAAGGTTTTTGAAGTTTTCTACATTGATATTTTTTTTTCAAAAATTATTTGTAATTTCCTGTGAGATTTAGAGTGTTTTAGTTTGAGGGAAAGTGTGTGGATTGTTTGGATTTTGATTTTGAGAGGAATCTTTCCAGAAGGTTACCATCTCACTCAAGGTTTTGAGGACTTACAGAGGTGTGCTCCAGACAGTGTGAAGTTTCTCCACAAGACTCCAGGTAGGATATGGAACCAGGAAGAATTATCTTCTTGCCTGTGTGTATTTGTGAATATGTGTGTGTATTTTGGAATCTAATAGTGTGTTCTTATGGTATGTCAATATTTTTTTATTATATATGTTTATGAATTAAATATTGTTAAAAAAATAAATACTGTGTGCAGGAAGTTTAATGACATAGTTTATTTTCTTTGTCAAAACTTTTCCTGAAAGTCTATAATTAATTTTATGATTTGATATATTTATTTGTGCATATGTGTATGTTTTCTTAAATATATATATATTATTCATATGATCTGCAAATTTTATGTTGTGAAATGATTTGTAAATAGAATTATAATAAAATATATATTAATAAGAATTAGACAAAGTGTTCTCGTTTATATACCCGTACTATGTTGTAAATAACTTTTTAAAAAAACCTTATTTTGCCAATCGCACCCATGAGAATGTGTGTAATTAGATTTTATCAAACATATGTCACAATTAGGAAGATCCAATGGTTAAAAAGAAAGTTATGATTACTGCACTAAGACTTTATTTTTTATGATAGTCATATAATTGTTTCTATAAATAGTCATATATTTGTTTCTATAAATAATCATGCATAGATCCTTGCAGGTTCATTAGTTTATAGTACTATTTTTGTTTCCCCATTAATATTTATTAATTTATGATTTATATTTGGACCTATTGTGAAAACTTTAGAGTCATAGATTTCCTTATTGGATAACTATTTGACTTGGGTTTGGTTTGTATCTTCCAACCTTGATCATGGTCTTTGTCTACATCTTTTTACTTCTCTGAATGTTATATATATATATTTTTTTGATCGATAAAAGGCCGAGGCCCTGTATAATTTTTATTAATATATTATAAAAAAAATTTACATGTGACCTCGCTCACTGCGGGCGCTGGTAGGAAAGAGCGGGGTGGAGAAAACCTCCAGCCTAGCCCGGGACCCGAGGTCCTATACTTATACAATTTTACATGGGCATACCCACGACTCAACCATAGTTGAGATTTTATAGTATCATAGTCCTCTTTGGCATTCTCACTACTAATACAAGAAGAGTCCTATATCTATTCAAAATACAAACTTTCAATGGGCATACCCATTGCTCGATAATATCGAGTATTTCAAGATACAAATATTACATTTCTGCTTTACGTGTTGCATTTTATTGTTACATCATTTAGTATGTAGATTTGAGAACATCCATACTGGATATATATGATCTAGTGCTATAGGTAGCTTCTTGATAGCATCCTCCTAAAAAACACAGCAAAATTCTACCATACCTACTGATTAAGGGTTACTATAAAGAGACGATTATGTAAAGACAATAAAAATTACTATTACCTTCTTTTATTTTGACTCTGAGGTGTCTGCTACACTGAAAGAGTTAATGCATAAATAAGCCTGATTAATCAAAACTTAAACCTGACAATCCATTATATCATAAATGTACAAAAGGGCTACTCCCATTCTTACTTAACATTTCCTTTGATGTTCACTTAGTATTTGAGCATCATGTGTCTACAATCAATTGGATTAATATCAACTTCTTATGCTAAATCAATTTGTTTCTCCCTTCACAGGATATGTATTCAAATGTTATTCAACATTTCAAGTATTGCTTATGCTGAATAATATTTGAGCATATTTTTTATACATTATATATATATATATATACACACACACACACACACACACATACATATATACATATACATATACATGTATATATATACATATATGTATATATCTTACCTTACCTATGTGGAGATATGATAACTGTTGAAGAGAGCGAATGCCAAGAGGACGTGGATGCCAGCATGGAAAAGAATTTAATCTTTCATGTCCTCTATTTTGTTATCTCACCTACCCCAGGCCTTCCTTTATGCCTTGGCACATGATTGCAAGGCAGCTTTTCTGCTCTTGCAATCATGCGACCATACACCTTTCTACCTTTCTGCATTAACTACTCCTGCACGACATTCATTTTAGTCTTTATGCATTGTCGCATAATCGCATGGCTTCTCTCTCCTCTCTTGCGATTATGCGACTAGTACTTGATGCGACCAGCCTTCTCTGCCCTAATGTTGACCTTTCGCACACCTACCATCCTTTAATATCTACCTTGTTGCATGATCGCAAGGCTTCTCTCTCCTCCCTTGCGATCATGCAACTACCTCATATTTGCCAGGGGTTTAACTTTATACGATCTCTTAAACAACATGGGCCCCCTCTTTTGTGTTTTTCGCATGATCGCATGATCTCAGTTTTATTCATGCGATCATGCGACTAGCATCTTTTGAAAACCACCAACCACCATATTAAATGTAGTATATTTTATATTGTTTTTTCTATGACGTTTCTTCAATCGGATGTTAACCATGCAAATCCAGAAGTTAGAGAAAGTCAACTCATGCTTGTCTGTTAAAGTTTGTCTACACAAAGGAGAAGGTGCCCAATACTATGCATAGTGATTATTTATGCCAAAAGCATTACTTGAGTATAACTTTTAGTCTTATCTTACCTTACTTGAGCGGAGATCGATCCAGTGCAGTGAAAATTTGATGGTTGTCACATGATCTCATGGGATCTTCCGAGCCCATGAGATCATGCGACAACCATCCGATGAGGATCTCAATGGCTCATGGATCAGATGGAGTCACAGTTTGCGATGATCATGCGGTGAGGATCAATGACAGTCACATGATCTCATGGGATCTTCTGACCCCATGAGATCACATGCCTGTCGTTAGATTAGGATCTTAATTGGTGGGCCCAGGGATGGTAAAGTGAATATGTGGTTGCGTGGTTAAAGAGATTTCATGAGGTTGCTGGATGTAATCGTGGTTAAGAAAAAATAAAGCAACTTGGTGACTAAGAGGTAAAATAAACCCAGGGTGAAGTTGGGTTTAAAATTGTAGTCAGATCTCAAGCATGGGTTTTTAGTGTCACTACGGGGCCAGTCAGCAGTCAAGCAAACAACAAACCATCAGTGGTCACAGTTAAAATAGTGAAAATGGTTTGCGGTGGCAGATAATACTTCATGGTTGGTCACATGATTGCATAGGCCTTCCTGGCCGCATGCAATCATGTGACAAATGGTCAAACAGAGGCTTTCAACACCGGTGGTGGGTCCTTGGGCAGTGACTAGTCCATTGGCCAGCGGGGTAATACATTGACAGTGCAGATACGAGATGATCCATCAAATCACAATGAGCTAAATAGTAAAAATGGTGTGCAGTTTGAAGTTGAAAATAAAGCCCTATGATAGGTGTGGTCACATGATCGCATGACTGAGAGAACTATCTTGCGATCATGCAAGATCTTGCCACGTGTTCCGGTGGGTCCGAAGGCAATTATACCGCGTGGCATGCTAAAGGAGAATCAACGGATGCCGCTTTGTCACTATGGTGTGGAAGATGTCTTGCGATCATGTGGGATCTAAACACATAGCATGGTGGGCCTCCCTAATGTTAAGCACAGCTAGTTAGGTGTGTGATTGCATGAGCGCATGACTGAGAGAACACTCTTGCGATCATGCGACAATGGAAGACCAAGTGGGACCCATGTACCCTGATAGCACAGATGCGCCAATGATGAAGCGGTCGCATGATTGCATGGATTAAAATATTGCTATGCGATCATGCGACAACGTAAGTCACCGAAGATGCTTTGCGAGTTAACGGGATCTTGCCACATATTCAGGTGGGCCTCCCTAATTTTAAGCACATCTTAAGATTCCAAATCGACGGATGGCGTATTATCTCATAGAATCTTGTGAGCCCATCAAATCATATGCCATCCGTCTGATCCTCCAGGTGTAAATTCAGTAAAGGTGGTGGGTCTAAAATGTTTCACGAGCATGTATGGTAGTCTGTGATTGGTCCATGAAGTACTGAGTTGGTGGATTATCAGTGGGAACCTATATACGCTAACAACGAAGATGCGATAAAAATATAATATAAGTTTATTTAAAGTTGCCGCATGATCACAAGAGTTGAGAAAGAGTCATACAATCATGTGACAAGACTGTAAGTTAGCAAAACAAGAAGATGAGTGCATCTCAATAGCAGACAAAGTCATGAGATCATGTTGAATGTTTTAAAGCATCTGAAGGAGAGAATCAATGCCAGTTGGAGATCAGGTTAGTTATTCTACTTGAATTTGAATGATGACTTGACTCCGAGAAGCCCAATGGATTTGGCTTGATAGATACTATTAAAAAGAAGATGAAGAGTCTTAGATTCCATAGCGACCAGCTATTTGAATCTTGACTACTGACTGGCCCCGCGACCAGTAGTTTAAATTTTTGGTTAGCCCGAGGTGTCTTGCAAGGCAGGAAGACAGAGAGTAAAGGCTTGTCGCATGATTGCATGTGGCTTTCTAACCACATGCGATCATGCGACCATTGAGTAAGGAGATGTTAGGGAGAGATAGAAAGGAAAAATGAAAATATTGTACTCATAATCATGAAAATAGTATTTACATCAAAATTGTAAGTAGATATTGTATATACATCAAATTTGCATATACTGTTCCTTAACATAATGCTACTCTTTTAAAGTAACTAAAGACACCAAAATTGTTAGTTACAGTCTATCTTCAGTCAGAGCTAAAAATTTGCTCCATTCTCTTGCTAGAACTAGCCAAGAGACTTAATATTGCATTTAAAAAGGACAAGAGATTAAGGAATGTGGAGCTACAATGTCTAAAAGGAAAAGGCTAAGTTTGTGAACCTACTCATATTCTCTGATAAAACTACTTAATTATTATTTAAGGGTCGCATATGATTCTTTAGTAAGCTATCTTCCCTAAAGAGCTCCTATATTCTTATAAGTAAGAAGGGTTCCTATGTTTAGAATGTCTCTATATGAGGATCCTGTATCCTCATAGGAGAGTCAATTTCCCAGTCTTCCTACTGAGGTAAACACAGGGTAAGGTCTCTATCTTAACCTTATCATTAAAATACCTCTTAAGCTATTATATATGCTGTTCCAATGTTACTACTCCATTGGCACCTAGATTCGCTAGCTTATCAGCCTCTGTGTTTCCTTCTCTGAAATTATTTCTAATTTCATAATTGAGAATATTATCCATTAATAAATTAATCTCTTCTATTTTTGAATTTAAAACCCAATTAGGAGTTTTTTTAGTGCGGATGGCATTGATAATAATTTGGGAGTCTCCATCAACAATTACTTTTGAAATGTTAAGATTTTTGCATAATTTAAGCCCTTCTAATGCCGCTACACATTCAGCCATATTGTTGGTTGTAGGGCTAATGGGTCTTGAGAATTTTGCTATCACTTCTGATTTCTAATTGCGGATGATCCCTCCTATACCTACTACCCCAGGATTGCCTCGGGATGCTCTGTCAAAGTTGAGTATATACCAACCAGCTTTTGGTGGTATCCATTTATAGGATGCTCTATCCATTTTAGTTTTGGATCCCCCTTTACCATAGAGGGGAGGGATAGCTAGTTTTGGCCATTTGCACCTGATTCTGTTATCCCAACTCTTAAAGGAATCTTCATAGCTCTATTTGTCCCTGAGTATATTGTTAGTAATTTCTATGATGGATGCTTCTATCTTGTTAGCTATTGAGTTCCAAGTTAATTTTTGGTCCATAAAAATCCTTTTGTTTCTTTCTTTCCATAATTCCCATACTAATATAGAAGGTGCTATTGTCCACATGTCCTTGAAGAGATTGTCTTTATACAGAGACGGCCACGCTTTAAGGTTGCTGATTAAATCACAATGAGAAGTAGATTTCCATCCTAAACTTTGATGGAGCCAATTCCAACAATTTTGAGAAAAAGGACAATTAAGGAGAATGTGATTGGCATCCTCAGAATGGTTTTCGCATAGCGGGCATCTAGATGGTCCTTCGAATCCTAATTTATTAAGCCTGTCTGCAGTAAGAATCCTATTTTGTAATGCTGCCCATAAGAACAATCCAGCTTTAGGGAGGCAGGATTTGTTCCAGCAAAGGTTCAAAGGTATATCAATGTTATCCATTTTTTGGTTCTTAATAATTGCATTGTAACCCTCCTTAACAGAGTATTTTACGTTGTTAGATCCTGTCCATATTAAAGTATCTGGTCTATCTTTACGAATTACTTCTCTATCATTTAAGATTGTAAGGAGGTTGTTCTTTTCTGGCCAAACATCATCTATTATATTTGTAATATTCCATTTATTGTCTTCCATCTTGCCTAGGTAGTCCTTAAGGTAAGGGCCAATGACTCTTTTGCATTCTTCCATAAACTCCTTGGAGAAACCTAGTTTGTTAAGGGAGGGACTCTGAATGATATATTTTATTGTTTTAAGTTGATCATAATATTTTACTTGAGGTGTCTTGAGTATGTGACATCCTTGTACTATTCTAATGTTGTTTATGGTTAAGGTTAGGGCTCATCCTAGGGGTCTGAGTATACAGGAGAGTTTCCTAAACCTCTGAAATAATGCATTTAAAGTATGGAAATTCTTTTGTCATGTTTTGGGTAGGGTAATAGGTACCCTAGGTGAGTGGCTCACCATAGGTGCTAGGACCCAAAGTTTTTTCCAAGAGATCCTGAAAGAAAACATGTTACTGGCCACATAGTCCTGTTGGAGTACCGGGACCATGGGTAACTGCCAGGGTGGATCCCTATTCATAAAGGGGGGACCAGGGTTACATGGTTGCTAGAGTGGATCCCAATACATAGGTTGTGTGATGACACTCACTTAGGTGGTATCCTAGAACCTTGACCTCTATGTTATAGTATGATGATATTTTATGTTTTTTTGAATCTTGGATTTCTTTATCTTTTGAGCCTTATATTGCTTAGGGCCTTGTGAGTATCTTGGTTCTATCTCCTTGCATGGGGGGTGGAACTTCACCAGTTTCACATGGTTGGGTGGAAAAAATCTTTCGAGGTCCTGTTCGTGGTTCATGACTTGGATATGTTCAATTCTATGAAGACCTTTATATTGTATCATTGTTATTGAAAATAAAGATGTAAAGATTTGTTGTAATGCCTTTGGGTCATTCATGTACCTATTATTATGAGATCTATTATCAGAAAGATGTAATTAAAAAGAAAATCAATGTAATTGGGAGGGATAGTTCTAGGCTTTGTTTCAAGGATTGTTATTTGAAAGATCAAAGTTGAAAATATATTATGTCATGTTGAAATTATCTTTTCTACCTCTCCTTTGTTGCAATGAAAGAAAATGTTTGTTATGTTAAAATGTAATTTTGTAATGAATAGTTATTCAATGTGTAGGAAGGAGAAATGAAATTAGTATATAGAGTAAGAAATATAATTGTAAATGAAATGTTATTTTCTTACCCTATCTCTTAAATTACTAAAATGTGAAAGTAAAGAAAAGAAATGAATTTCAATTTGGATAAGTAATGTAAATGAATTCATTAAGGGAACCCTAAGGAATGTATGCAAATATGAAGTAGTCATGATTTACTATTGGAAAAAATTTGTTAGTTGCAATTTTTGGTCTTAAGACCTGACTCCTTATGGGCTCCCTGGCGGGGACATTAAAAAATGCTCACAACAATATATATATGCACAAACAACAAATAACTCCCTTCCAAGGCTTCACAAATGAGTCTTCCAAACTCATTGAAGTAGGGTGAAGATGGGATTTTCCAAGGAGGATAATGTCAAACATATTACATTTCCCACAAGAGTATTTCCATGCTTTTCAAAGGCTACATGATCCATATTTCATACACAAGCTTTCCTCATTAGCATCCTCAAGATGCAAGAATATAAAGATGGCTTCATGGAGCCCATACTCCATAAATTTTTCCCTCTACTCAAAGATAAGAGACTCTCACTACAATGGAGAGCCCAACTAACCCCTTCATCCAAGGCCACTTCTTCCCTTCCCAAAGGGTGAGTAATGCCTTAACTCCCATGAAACAACATTCCCAAAAGAAAAGAACAAGGAATGAAGAAAAATCCATAAGCAATCTCATCTCCAACACAACAATGAAGAGATTTACAATAAACATACATACAAGTTGTCACACATTCTTTTAACACTACAAACAACGAAATGAAATGCAATAAGCATTCTTCCATGGCAAGAAAAATAAGAAAATCTACAATACAATCTACACAATAATCTTCCTCATGAGTTTCAAGAAAAAGTTTCTCCATGGCAAGGCCACCAAGCTTGATCCAATGCAAAAATGGAAGAATGAAGTTGAGTTGAGCTCTTTATCCTTTCTCCTTTTTCCTTCCTCCAACCCTAATTGTCTCTAAAGTTAGAGAGTGGGTGAACACCTACTAAGTTTCTCTCATCCCTCTAAAAATACCTCTAAAAAGTACTCAATAAATAGCATTAAATGAGACATGACACCAAGTCCTTGGTCTTCCCTCTTGTCTCCCCTCTGAATTGTGGATTTGGTAAGGAGTGTGGGGCAAGTTAGAATGCATGTGGTCACTTCCATTTTCGCCACTTTTGAAATGTAGGCTTTTTGGAGGCCCATAATGAGGTTCTAAGCTTTCTCATAGGTAAAAACTAACCCCCAACCCAAGGTACCTACTTAGGGTTAGCTAATTTAGGACAAAAATACACTCCAGGGTCACTTTTGACCCTTCTAAATTACCCCTAAAGTCCTTATCCGAGTTCCAACTTGATGTGATCCTTACATGAAATCTACAAGCAAGTGGGACTAATATAATACTTTATGAGGTTAGGTGGTTCTTTCCAAGCCCTAATTGACATGTCATCTTCACATGTACAATAAAATTATCAAGTGACACCTACAAAAAAAACATATCACATTCACAATGACAAGTCCTAAATAACAACATGAAGTGAAACTAATAACACATATGCAATTCACATTTACAACAAATATCACATTAAAATGAGGTTTTCAATCCCATATTAGATTAAACCTTGACTTACTCACTTCACATATGTTTAGCCTTGATTCTTTGAATAATTTCATGGTTCTCTTTCCTGTACACTAAACTCGAGCATCAGTAGTCCAAGGTAATAAAATCACATGAAATATACATATTTAATTCAATTTATAATTAGCAACATAAATCAATATGCAAAATTCAATTCTAATTACAATTTTCATTCAATAATGTTTAAACATAGTAATTCCATAATCATCATGACATATCATCCATGAAATAATCAAATCTAATCATGATCAAATCTTCTCATCAATTCACTTATCTAAACATGTATAATCAAAATCAACCACATGTTCTAGGTTCTAATCCACATCAAAACATAGTTTGCATAATGTAATCACCATCATCAAACATACTATCATAAGTCTATGTCAGAAAGATCAAAAGTACATCAAAGTATCAAATCATAAAGTGTCCATAATGTGAATGAATCAATAATGCTATGATGGGTCGGGGTGAGGCCTCATGGGGTGCTCTGATTGGTGGCTTCCTCATTCCCGATTGCTGAGGGCATAGTTTCATAGTTGGTTAGGGGCCCATTCTTGAGGATCTAATTTTCCAACCTCACTGATTTGATTAGGGCATAGTATCTTGGCACAACTATATCATGAGATGCATTCAATTATTTATTATCGCAGGGTGACTCTATTTATAGGGGTTATTCTACTACAGCTGTGGACCTGTGAGCACATTCCAGTGACTAGGCCTATCTCTGTCAGGCACCATGATCCTGGGTGGCTATTTGCATGGATGTACGAGGGTATGGTTTTCTAGGCCCACTTGGGCAAGTTGGATTACTAGCGATGCATCATTAATGATGTTCATCAGGTTGTATGACAACCATATATGGTTGTGAGGCCTGGCCAGAGGATGCATCTGAGCTTCCATTCATGTGTATGCCTAGGTGGATGACAGGGCATACTCTACTCATTATAGAGAGATTCTACTTTCTCAAGGTACTATGATAGTATGGTCGTACATAGGGTGTAATGCCCCGCCAGGAGACCCAAGAGATTAACACTAAAAGTTATGCTAAGCTATGCAACCAATTTTTTTTTTTTTTACTAATGTTAACAATCACATTAAACATAGTATCACAATGATTTACATACACGAGTTTAGATAAATACATCATTCAATTTCATTCTCAAGGGTCCCTGACGTAGTATTACATTATTTAACAAACACTACGCTACATGATCTATTCTAAGAATGTTCAAGTACATAATGAAAGTAAGTACATCTCTCTAAAACAAATTACATTACAACATAAGATCACCTACATCCACTACACATGTCGTAGGGTATGTGGTGATATTTAATACAATTACATTTATCAGTTTCTATCATGGATCCATGCAAGGACCAATATTAATCAAATAAAATCTCCTACAAGTACAAGATAATAACATCTGACATCTGATACATGAATCTGCAACAAAGGTGATAATCTAGTCCAGGTGTACAATCAGGTGAAGGGGGATAACTGCAACAGTCTCAATGGAGAAGTACACTACCTCCCGACCATGTGGAACCTAGAGGTCCACCCCGCCGTGCTAGGGAGATAACACCAGGCCCACACACACACTGAGGACCAATCCACAATCATCACCTAGGAAGATATCTCTAGAACAAGAGGGTATATAGGTTACCAGAGGCAATGACCTACATAGGAAATCTACGGTGTGAGTAGGAAGGTGTCATCACGTAGATCCACCCTTGAGTTTAGTCTAGAAGGTTCCTCACTGAACCGACGGCACTCAAGTGATCATACGTGGCATCGATATTTCTCATGAAGACAAGTATATCAATGATGCATCTAGCATCTTCCCGCATCCATCCT
This sequence comes from Chamaecyparis obtusa, assembly GCA_027943335.1. Taxonomy (NCBI): domain Eukaryota; kingdom Viridiplantae; phylum Streptophyta; class Pinopsida; order Cupressales; family Cupressaceae; genus Chamaecyparis; species Chamaecyparis obtusa. The sequence continues at coordinate 245,015 of BSBK01008219.1, read as the reverse complement.
TAGTCTATACTAGCACTCAAGGCATGGGCGAGGTATCTCAAATTATCTTATTAATGTTCTCCTAACTAGATCAATTTTTATAATGTTATCACTGAAATTAAGAAACTTGACAATGGATGATCCGTCAGCCACTTGCGGGCCTCGGCGATCCATTGCAAGCCACCCCCTACATCACATCTAGATAACCTACCCTAGTTTCACAACAATACCCATCCTGGTTTGTGGCCACATATGTCATATTAAGTTCCAATAACCAAATAAACAAATAAGCATATTCCCATTTCAAAACATAAATCCACTTGGCCACTAATTCAAATTTTAATCCACCAGGAGGAAAATAATAACAGGGATCAGTTTGACATCCCAATCATGGTCTCACATTGACCCTAATCCAAAACAAGCAATAGGAAATAGAATCCACATTGTATCATAAAAACAGTCAACAAACAGTAGGATAATTTATGTCAACCACATTCCCGACCTTTGGATTTTACCCCCTATTTGGTTATCTATCCCGTATGTAAATCAACTATACCAACAGTGTACTTTACATGCACAAACAATATACGCAAAGAGAACATCTTGCACAACTAATTAACATGTCGTAAGATAAACCAAGACATAATGATCATAATAACAAGTAATTTACTCACACTAGTTAATCATATCAATCAGAATATCCACGTCTATAATAAAATGACCATATTGCTATCATTCACTAATGCCTATAATAGCTTAGCTAAAGTGATCGTTTAATCAACTAAAGAACAGATGAAATGCTACCAATATCGAATACGCATTCATAAAATAAAATTAAAGGGATAAAACAATAAGTTTACTAGTCATAACGCTATAACCCTGGTTGAAGCCATTCAATTACCCAAGTTAATTTAAATACCAAAACAATAATAAATTAACTAATAAAATTAATTAATTAATAAAACATTCTTATGATAGAACTATTATCCCAAATTCAATTTAGATAACAATCCAAGTTGAATTGTAATATATATATATATATATAAAAATTAGAATCAATGCTTATTGTTAATTAAATCCTATCTTATCTAATTCTAAACAAAACCTATACTAACCAACCCCTAATCACCTAGCATCATAAATCAACAAGTGGCTACCAAAATAAACTAATGTTAAGTTAATTAAACCCAAAACCCATGCCATTAAATTCATTCAAACAAAATATTTGTTTGAGGAAAAGAAAATAAAACAAATCATGGGTGAGGGGACATAGGGGCCCACCTGACTTTGAAAATAAATTTTAACATTAAAAAAACCAAACACATATAATGAGTCATATCTATTGGGAGGCGCTCAAGAAGGGGTTTGCTTTTCTTATAACTCCTTGCAGACTAGTACAAAGGACTCCCCAAATCCCACGCCACCCAAGACATAAAGGTCTGCAGCAAATTGAATGCATTATGGGTTCTTTGACCAAGGCAAAAAGGAAGACAAGGAGGTGCGCCAGTTTTGGGATAAGAGCCCATACATATTAACTCCTTCCAAGACTTGTTCAAACAACTTTGCAAGGCATTTCCCATCATTGTCCTGCGTACTATGCTAGAGGTGGAGGGTGATGTCATCCATGTAAGGTGGCAATATTTTTTTTTAAATACAAAACCTTTTTTTTTTTTAAACCCAAACACCTGCGCCTAGGGTCGTAGTGGGGCCTTCAACAAGTGGAGGGTGACATAAGGGTATTAAAAGCATGACAAAATTTAAACATTATAAGAAGAAGACATTAGGACTAATAGTTATTTTAGGAGATGTTTAGTTTAAGTTATCTTAGTTAATATCTATTGGTCAAAGAGAATATTCTCTGTGTAAAACTTGGGAAAATAGTAGTCTCCATATATTTTCCAGAATGTATGTTTGGCTTCAAGTTTTAAGTTTTATTTGTGCTTGTTTCTTTTCCTTTCTTAAGGACTTGGTTGATTTTGTTATCCATGCAATGATGTTTTGTTTTTCCCATTGATTTCTAAAATAACTTAATATATTAAATTCTTTAATTCAGAATGATAAATGATCAACAAATGATTAAATGGCAGATTTATGGATCTAAATACAATGATTATCATTGAGGTTTTGAAGCATCAAGCTCTCTTGCTTTTCAATTTGGTTTCATCCATGGTTGAATTGAGAGGGTTTATAAGTTGAAACAATGTAATCTCACAAATGTAAACTAAAATTCTGATTATTTTGTTTTCTCACTCCACATTTAGAGAAGGTAAATATGCTCTCTCATTAATGGAAATTTTAAAACTAACATGGAAACATACTAAGGGAAATTTGAAACCTACCTGATTCTCAAAGCAGGTTGATGAAGCCAGCCTCTCAACTGTGATCCCAATGTGCTCCACAAACTCAATCCTCCTCTTCTTGCTCTCTCCTCCTTCTCCAAGCCTTCTCTCTAAACTTTCATCTCCAAAATCCTCATGACAAGTTTTTCTCCTTCCTCTAAATCTTGCATATCAAAAGTAGTGACAAGTCTCTCTCTCTCTTACCTCTAAATTGGCTTGAAAAGTAGGGAAGAAATATTTTATTATTTCCCCCTACTATTCAAGTCAACTACCTTAAATGAAACAATTTAAAATTGTAAAATTTCTTTTCTTTTATTTTTAATTTATCATTTGCATTAAGTTATAACACTCAATATTCAAGATTATATAATAAGCTCTATCTATATAAACATATAGTCATACATATAAACTTAATATATATACCATTTATAATATTATTATTATAAGAGACTTAGAGAAAGCATATATAACTAATTATGTTATATCATACTAATAACATTATATTTACCAATATGCCAACATAATTTAAATAACTATCAAAGATCAGACATGAGATCCACAAGGTCAAAATGTGACACCGACATGGAACAACACCTAAGACAATATCATGCTCAACTGGGAAAACATATATCAGATTCGTTCTACCCGAATGAATTCGATTCAGGTAAGTCAAGTGAGATTCCATCCATTCCTATAGGATGATTAGGTTAGGTTAGGGAATTGGCCTGAGTGCTAACTCCCCTTCTCTGCCATTGAGACATAATGAGGGCACGCTCATCCTGTCAAACCAGGGAAGTCGATGCCCGGTCCCTGCAACCTACATAAAAACCATTGCATGTACATGTACGGCCTCTAAGTGTGATATCTCAAAGTTCCAGAATGCGCATGGGCTCCAGAGCTAACTGCTCATCCTCGACCTGTAACGCATTCCAATCAAGAACATGTGTCACATCTGGAATATATTTCCTAAGAACAGAAACATGGAATACATCATGTATGCGAGATAGGCTAGGTGGCAATGCAAGACGGTAAGCAACTGGACCTATCCTCTCCAAAATCTCAAATGGGCCAACAAATCAAGGCACCAATTTAGAACCCTTTCCATAACAGATTGGACTCTTCCTTGGACGCACTCTCAAGAACACCTTATCCCCAACTGAAAACTGAATATCTATCCTATGAGCATCTACATATTTCTTCTTTCTATCCTGTGCAGTGATCAAATGCTCTAGAATGCGCTCCACCTGTTGCTCCATATCACGAAGCACCTCTGGTCCCAAAAGAATCCTGTCATCCAACCTATCCCAACTAAGAGGTGTATGACAAGGACGTCCATACAATGCCTGAAATGGTGACATGCCAATAGAACTATGGTATCCATTATTATATGCAAACTCCACCAGGTATAGATAATCCTCCCAATGTGTCTGCCTATCCATGACATACATCCTCAACATATCCTCTAGGACCTGATTCACACGCTCTATCTTCCCATCTGTCTGAGGGTGATAGGCTGTGCTAAATTTCAACTGAGCACCCAAATCATCTGCAAAGAAGTCCAAAATGCAGAAGTAAATACTGGATCCCTATCAGAAATAATCTTTCGAGGAATACCGTGCAATCTCACTATGTCCTGCATAAAGACTCTAGCTACTGATGAAGCTGTGTAGGAGGATCTCATGGGAGAAAAATGAGCTACTTTAGTCAACCGATCAACAGTGACCATGATAGCATCATGTCTACGGGGTGTCAAAGGCAAACCCACAATAAAATCCATCGATATAACATCCCATTTCCACGAGGGAATACTATGTGACTGTAACAGTCCTGCTGGATGCTGATGTTCTGCCTTAACCCTCTGACACTCTAAGCACCTAGCAACAAAATCAACAATATCCCTCTTCATTCCTGACCAATGATATAGCTGTTGAAGATCTGCGTGCAACTTCTTGACACCAGGATGTGTCGAGTAAGGTGCACAATGAGCCTCCGATAAGATCAATGAACGAAGATCATCCAATGGTGGCACATAGATCCGGCTCGTATGACGCAACAAACCATCAGACTCCAACACATACCCCTCAAATCTGCCTACTAGAGGTCTCCCAGACTCAATCTCTGCCTTCACCTCCTGATAAAAAGTATCTCGAGGAAGTGCCTGCAAGATCCTACTCCTCAAATCAACACCAAGTGTAGTCACAGCTGCAACTCATCTCTTCCTACTAAGAGCATCAGCTACCACATTCTCCTTCCCCTGGATATACTTAACCTCAAAATCATACTCACAAAGGAACTCCATCCATCTCCTCTGTCTAGCATTCAGATTAGGCTGAGTGAAAATGTACTGTAGGCTGCGATGATCAGTATGAAGCTCAAATCGGTGTCCCAATAAAAAGTGTCTGCATCGGACCAAAGCATGGACTACCGCTGCTAGCTCAAGATCATGCGTGGGATAGTTCAACTCATGATCCTTGAGTTTGCGAGACTCATAAGCAATCACCCGTCCTCCTTGCATGAGGACTGCTCCAATACCCTCCAATGAAGCATCTGTACAAACCACAAAATCACCTGTGGGATCAGGTACTGAAAGAATAGGTGGACTAGTCAACTTATGCTTGAGGTTTCTGAATGCCTCTTCACACTTCTCAGACCAAATGAACTTCTTGCCCTTTCTCTGCAATGACGTGATGGGATAAGCAACTCTAGAGAAGTTCTCTATGAACTTACGATAATATCCTGCCAAACCCATAAAACTGCGAACCTCTGGCACATTTGTAGGTGCTGGCCAATCAACTATAGCATGGATCTTTGTGGGATCCACTGAAATACCATCACCCGAGATCACGTGACCCAAGTACTGAATCTCTGTCTTGAAGAACTCACACTTAGCTGGATTAGCATACAATTGATTCTCTCTAAGGCATTGCAATACCAACCGAAGGTGCCCTTCGTGTTCCTTCATGGATTTAGAATAAACCAAAATATCATCCAAGAAGACAACAACGAAGTGATCAAGATACCTATGAAATACCCCATTCATCAAACTCATGAATACAGATGGAGCATTCGTCAAGCCAAATGGTACCACTGTGAACTCATAGTGACCATAGCATGTCTGGAAAGCTGTCTTGTGGATGTCCTCCTCTCTAATGCGCAACTGATGATAACCTGACTTGAGGTCTATTTTAGAGAACACCCTAGCACCTTTCACCTGGTCAAAGAGATCATCAATCCGTGGAAAAGGATACCTATTCTTGACTGTTACTTTGTTCAATTGTCTGTAATCAATGCACAGTCGTAATGAACCATCCTTCTTTTTGACAAAGAGAACTGGTGCTCCCCAAGGTGAAACACTAGGCCTGATACATCCCTTAGCCAACAATTCTTCCAATTGCAGCTTCAACTCACTCAACTCCTGTGTAGTCATCCTGTATGGAGCTCTAGATATAGGCTCTACTCCTGGAATAAGATCAATACAAAAATCAATATTCCGCTTTGGTGGCATACCCGGGATCTCATCTAGAAAGACATCAATGAATTCCTGTAGCACAGGGTGATCAAGGGACTTCTTCTCAACATCCTCATCCTCAAACTCCCTCAAAGACACTATAAACACTTGGCATCCCTTTCTCATACTTCACTTCAACTGCATGGCCAAAATCATACGAAGAGAAACAGGATGCTGAATGCCTCTAATCTCAAAGTTTTTACCCCGATCATCCCTACATTTAATGATCTTCTGCCTACAATCAATAGTAGTTCCATGGGATTCCAACCAATCCATACCTAATGCAACATCATATGACCCCAATGGAATTATGTGAAGATCAACTGAAGTGCTAAAGCTACCCAAATCTACCCAACAATGATGAACTAAGGTGTTTGTGTTCACCTTTTCCCCTGAAGCTAGTTCCACTTGCCAACCTATGTCTTGATTTACTGCCACTAAACCACATCTCTCTACTACAAATGGAGATATAAAAGAATCTGTAGATCCAGAATCAAATAATATAGAAACATCAATACCTCGGATAGCACCCGATGACTCAATAACTGTGCCCTGGTGCTATGCCTGATGGTGGTCTACTGCTGCAAACACTCTGTGAGATCTACCTGAATCCCCAATCGTAGGCTCAGATGGTGCGGGTCTCTGCCCAGAATACTGTGAACCACGCTGCGGGCAATTGACTGCAATGTGCCCAAACTGTCCACATGAGAAACATCCTATGCCTCTACCATAACCCCTTCCTACTGAAGGTGCACTGGACTGATGGAAACTGCCTCTACTACTGCCCGGATGTGAGCTCTGCACTGACTGTGTGGGCTGAGAAGACTGGTTGCGCTTGAAGCGCTTTCTATTATGAAAATTTTTGGAATTAGAAGTTGTACCACTCTGATCAGGGGGTTTTGAACTCTACTGACTTTGATTTTGATTGCCTTTAAAGAAGTGTGATGGCTTCTTGAAACTGGTGTTACCTTGTGACTGTTTACCCCTGAAATCTGATGTGCCACCACCACCTGTCTGCCCACCATGCTTGCCTTGAAATTTCTTCTCTGTGAGTATAGCTTTTGTTACTGCTTCTCTAAGGGTCTTGGGTTCTAAGACCTTCACTTCCCCTCCAATATGGGCACTAAGCCCCCTAATAAAATGCTGAATCATGAGGGGTGATTCACTACTATAACCAGCATACTGTTTCAGCTCAAAAAACTTCCGCTCATACTCCTGTACGGTCATATTCCTCTGTCTCAGGTAATGATACTCATCTGCACGGTCCTGTCTCCACTGGTCTGATAAAAACTGATCTCTAAAGCTCTCAAGGAACAACTCCCATGTAACTGTATCTATGGTGATTCCCAATTTACTCTCTTCTGTCCTCCACCATGATGATGCTGAATCTGTCAATTGCATGATAGCATATCTAGCTTTTACATTGCTAGCAAATGGGTACATGGAGAAGTACCTATCTAAACCAATGAGCCATGTGTCCACCTCAAACCCGGTACCTATGCCATCAAATGGAAGTTTTGGCATTCTAAACAAGTCCTTCATTTGACTTGCCATAGCGGCATCATACTCTACTGGTACAACCTGTCTAAGGGGAGTCCTTTCCCTCTCTCTAGCCTGATCTCCCTGATTACCTCTATTCTGCATAGGTGGTAACCTCTCAAGAACGGCCTATAAAATTTGTCTGGTGTCTAATTCCTCTGTGCCATCCTGGTGGCTATCACCCTAATTTCTACTATGGCTCTGAGCACTATCCTGATCAACTGAGAAAGAGGGTGTGACCACTCTACCTGTACCTCTACCTCTACCACGGGCTCTAGTCACAGGAGGCATATTTCCTGCAACCATAATGTTAGGAAAAAAAAACATTTAAGCATATATATACATTAAGTATGTCATATTTGAAACCAAAAGCAATCACATAAGGACATAGTTTTAAGGCAAGTTTTGTTGTTCTAGTTTTATTTCGGTTCAACTTTTCGTGAAAGTTAAAGATTTCCACAAACAAGTTGTTTTGATGTCTAAGTTTGGTTTTAACATGTTTACCTAATAAGACCTAATGGGCGCACATATTATTCCCAGAGTTCCCAGTGTAGAACTCGTGCTCTGATACCAAGATGTAATGCCCCGCCAGGAGACCCAAGAGATTAACACTAAAAGTTATGCTAAGCTATGCAACCAATTTTTTTTTTTGTTTACTAATGTTAACAATCACATTAAACATAGTATCACAATGATTTACATACACGAGTTTAGATAAATACATCATTCAATTTCATTCTCAAGGGTCCCTGACGTAGTATTACATTATTTAACAAACACTACGCTACATGATCTATTCTAAGAATGTTCAAGTACATAATGAAAGTAAGTACATCTCTCTAAAAAAAATTACATTACAACATAAGATCACCTACATCCACTACACATGTCGTAGGGTATGTGGTGATATTTAATACAATTACATTTATCAGTTTCTATCATGGATCCATGCAAGGACCAATATTAATCAAATAAAATCTCCTACAAGTACAAGATAATAACATCTGACATCTGATGCATGAATCTGCAACAAAGGTGATAATCTAGTCCAGGTGTACAATCAGGTGAAGGGGGATAACTGCAACAGTCTCAATGGAGAAGTACACTACCTCCCGACCATGTGGAACCTAGAGGTCCACCCCGCCATGCTAGGGAGATAACACCAGGCCCACACACACACTGAGGACCAATCCACAATCATCACCTAGGAAGATATCTCTAGAACAAGAGAGTATATAGGTTACCAGAGGCAATGACCTATGTAGGAAATCTACGGTGTGAGTAGGAAGGTGTCATCACGTAGATCCACCCTTGAGTTTAGTCCAGAAGGTTCCTCACTGAACTGACGGCACTCAAGTGATCATACGTGGCATCGATATCTCTCATGAAGACAAGTATATCAATGATGCATCTAGCATCTTCCCACATCCATCCTTAGTCTATACTAGCACTCAAGGCATGGGCGAGGTATCTCAAATTATCTTATTAATGTTCTCCTAACTAGATCAATTTTTATAATGTTATCACTGAAATTAAGAAACTTGACAATGGATGATCCGTCAGCCACTTGCGGGCCTCGGTGATCCATTGCAAGCCACCCCCTACATCACATCTAGATAACCTACCCTAGTTTCACAACAATACCCATCCTGGTTTGTGGCCACATATGTCATATTAAGTTCCAATAACCAAATAAACAAATAAGCATATTCCCATTTCAAAACATAAATCCACTTGGCCACTAATTCAAATTTTAATCCACCAGGAGGAAAATAATAACAAGGATCGGTTTGACATCCCAATCATGGTCTCACATTGACCCTAATCCAAAACAAGCAATAGGAAATAGAATCCACATTGTATCATAAAAATAGTCAACAAACAGTAGGATAATTTATGTCAACCACATTCCCGACCTTTGGATTTTACCCCCTATTTGGTTATCTATCCCGTATGTAAATCAACTATACCAACAGTGTACTTTACATGCACAAACAGTATACGCAAAGAGAACATCTTGCACAACTAATTAACATGTCGTAAGATAAACCAAGACATAATGATCATAATAACAAGTAATTTACTCACACTAGTTAATCATATCAATCAGAATATCCACGTCTATAATAAAATGACCATATTGCTATCATTCACTAATGCCTATAATAGCTTAGCTAAAGTGATCGTTTAATCAACTAAAGAACAGATGAAATGCTACCAATATCGAATACGCATTCATAAAATAAAATTAAAGGGATAAAACAATAAGTTTACTAGTCATAACGCTATAACCCTGGTTGAAGCCATTCAATTACCCAAGTTAATTTAAATACCAAAACAATAATAAATTAACTAATAAAATTAATTAATTAATAAAACATTCTTATGATAGAACTATTATCCCAAATTCAATTTAGATAACAATCCAAGTTGAATTGTAATATATATATATATAAAAATTAGAATCAATGCTTATTGTTAATTAAATCCTATCTTATCTAATTCTAAACAAAACCTATACTAACCAACCCCTAATCACCTAGCATCATAAATCAACAAGTGGCTACCAAAATAAACTAATGTTAAGTTAATTAAACCCAAAACCCATGCCATTAAATTCATTCAAACAAAATATTTGTTTGAGGAAAAGAAAATAAAACAAATCATGGGTGAGGGGACATAGGGGCCCACTTGCCTTTGAAAATAAATTTTAACATTAAAAAAACCAAACACATATAATGAGTCATATCTATTGGGAGGCGCTCAAGAAGGGGTTTGCTTTTCTTATAACTCCTTGCAGACTAGTACAAAGGACTCCCCAAATCCCACGCCACCCAAGACATAAAGGTCTGCAGCAAATTGAATGCATTATGGGTTCTTTGACCAAGGCAAAAAGGAAGACAAGGAGGTGCGCCAGTTTTGGGATAAGAGCCCATACATATTAACTCCTTCCAAGACTTGTTCAAACAACTTTGCAAGGCATTTCCCATCATTTTCCTGCGTACTATGCTAGAGGTGGAGGGTGATGTCATCCATGTAAGGTGGCAATATTTTTTTTTAAATACAAAACCTTTTTTTTTTTAAACCCAAACACCTGCGCCTAGGGTCGTAGTGGGGCCTTCAACAAGTGGAGGGTGACATAAGGGTATTAAAAGCATGACAAAATTTAAACATTATAAGAAGAAGACATTAGGACTAATAGTTATTTTAGGAGATGTTTAGTTTAAGTTATCTTAGTTAATATCTATTGGTCAAAGAGAATATTCTCTATGTAAAACTTGGGAAAATAGTAGTCTCCATATATTTTCCAGAATGTATGTTTGGCTTCAAGTTTTAAGTTTTATTTGTGCTTGTTTCTTTTCCTTTCTTAAGGACTTGGTTGATTTTGTTATCCATGCAATGATGTTTTGTTTTTCCCATTGATTTCTAAAATAACTTAATATATTAAATTCTTTAATTCAGAATGATAAATGATCAACAAATGATTAAATGGCAGATTTATGGATCTAAATACAATGATTATCATTGAGGTTTTGAAGCATCAAGCTCTCTTGCTTTTCAATTTGGTTTCATCCATGGTTGAATTGAGAGGGTTTATAAGTTGAAACAATGTAATCTCACAAATGTAAACTAAAATTCTGATTATTTTGTTTTCTCACTCCACATTTAGAGAAGGTAAATATGCTCTCTCATTAATGGAAATTTTAAAACTAACATGGAAACATACTAAGGGAAATTTGAAACCTACCTGATTCTCAAAGCAGGTTGATGAAGCCAGCCTCTCAACTGTGATCCCAATGTGCTCCACAAACTCAATCCTCCTCTTCTTGCTCTCTCCTCCTTCTCCAAGCCTTCTCTCTAAACTTTCATCTCCAAAATCCTCATGACAAGTTTTTCTCCTTCCTCTAAATCTTGCATATCAAAAGTAGTGACAAGTCTCTCTCTCTCTTACCTCTAAATTGGCTTGAAAAGTAGGGAAGAAATATTTTATTATTTCCCCCTACTATTCAAGTCAACTACCTTAAATGAAACAATTTAAAATTGTAAAATTTCTTTTCTTTTATTTTTAATTTATCATTTGCATTAAGTTATAACACTCAATATTCAAGATTATATAATAAGCTCTATCTATATAAACATATAGTCATACATATAAACTTAATATATATACCATTTATAATATTATTATTATAAGAGACTTAGAGAAAGCATATATAACTAATTATGTTATATCATACTAATAACATTATATTTACCAATATGCCAACATAATTTAAATAACTATCAAAGATCAGACATGAGATCCACAAGTTCAAAATGCGACACCGACATGGAACAACACCTAAGACAATATCATGCTCAACTGGGAAAACATATATCGGATTCGTTCTACCCGAATGAATTCGATTCAGGTAAGTCAAGTGAGATTCCATCCATTCCTATAGGATGATTAGGTTAGGTTAGGGAATTGGCCTGAGTGCTAACTCCCCTTCTCCGCCATTGAGACATAATGAGGGCACGCTCATCCTGTCAAACCAGGGAAGTCGATGCCCGGTTCTTTCAACCTACATAAAAACCATTGCATGTACATGTGCATATATAACATACTATCAGACAATGGTAGGGATGGCTAGGACGTGTGGACCCAACTAAATGTAGGTAACTACGCCTCCTCCTCTACCATACATGCATGTCAATAGAAAAGAAAACATATATGATAACAATCACAATACCATACACATGCGGGTATGGGGTAAGTTCCAAATATAATAATCATCTAAATTACATCTATTAATTCATGCATGTGAAACATCATATAAATCCATCATTACTAAATGTAACCATCACATAATGTTTTGTTCTAGTTCAAACATGATAATTAACCTCTAAAGCATAATCATCAAATAACACACCATAATATCAATATAACATGTGATATAAGTCTAATCTAAACAACTAAGATAATACAGTATCAAACTAAACATAGTCTCGATAGTAATAAGATGCGAGGGGTATTACATAGGGTATGCCATAGTGATTGACACTATACACCTGAGTATAGGTGGAGATATCACTATGGGAACCACAGATTGACTACAAGATAGCTCGCCAAGATGTCTTGTAGCTAGGTCATTTACCTTGGGATATGTGTGATCATGTGATTGATGTCAGCATGACTAATGATTATGCTGATTGGTTCACTCAGAACCCCTTTTTGAGATTCCTAGATCTGACAGAGTGAGTGCCAAGGATAAAGGAGGAGCCTAATGATGATGGTGGAGATGGGGATGGAGGTGGAGGTGGTCAGAGATGAGGTCATTGGGGAAAACGGGGTAGGTGAACAGTTGTAGGAGGTAGATTTGTGATCCCAGTGATTTCTACTATACCTATTCCTACTAGGGGTGGTGTTAGGAAGAGGGGTGGTCGGCCTAGAGTATGAGGTGCTGGTGTGGATAGAGTTTTGCATTAGGTTGTTGTGGATTATGTAGCAAGATGGGGCTGACATAGGGTCTATTATCAGAGATAGGTGGGTGCTCAGGTAGTGGCTAATGTTGATGCTTAGGCCACTCAAATTTTACTAGATTAGGAACAAGGCATACCAGCATAGGCTCCTCCTCGACAGGCTCCTCCACAGGTTATTCCATAGGATCCTTCAGTACAAGCTCCTACTTCTTTTGCAATGCCATATTCTTCAGTTCTACCATATTTTTCTTCTTTCATTCCATCTTTATCCATTCCGTCATCTTCCATTCCATCATCTTCCATTTCATGTTCTTCCATTCCATCATCTTCTACAACTCCTCCATAGATTCCTCCTGCCCAAGCTCCAACACAGACTCTTGTACCAGCCTTACCCTCAAATGTGAGATCCCTTCAGTTTGAGATCCCAGAGATGCAACAACAAGTTACTCAGTTGAGTTTGATGATGCATGCATTCATGGATGCTATGAGTCAACATGGTTTACAGGTTAGTTCCAGAAAACCTCTTGATAGTGATTGTGGTCCTGATGGTGCTTATGGTGCCAATGGGTCTGGCAGTTGATTATTCTTTTGAGATGATACATATTCTTTATTCATTGATGTATATGATGATCCATTTTTTATCTCAAGACATTGGACTCCATTTCTATCATTTTTATCAGTTGATGTTCTTTATGCTACGATACATTGATACTTTGATGGACTTTGATTTCCCATTGTTTATATTGCTTTGATGATGATACCATGGATTTTGATACTTAGTTGATAGATTTACTTTATGTGACATCATCATGTGTTGGAATTCATTTTTTAGGTGTTTTTCTATGATATGTAGATCTATATGTTTCTATCTCCTATATGCTTTGTTTCATGCTTTTCTAAATGTAATTGATGATACAGATGCACATGTTCTATTTATGCTTAAATGGTTGTCTTATGTGTGACATAGAATAGGTGAATGCATGCGATATGGATTTAAGTGATTTGTAATGATTTTTCATATATGATGTTTTATGGATGTAAATGAAACATAAATGTGTTACATGATGATGTAATGATTTAATGACTAATGCTATATAATGGTATTTATGGATGTATGGATGCATCTCTTTGGATGATATGGATGTGTAATGAATGTGTAAATGTAAAGGATTTATGTAAAATGTGATGCAACTAGATGATGCAATGAATGTATATTGATATTTAATGATTAATGATTTATATGACCCTAAATGTTATATGTTATGTGGATGAATGATGTTGATGAATTTAGATACAATGATATATAATATATGATGAAAATAAATGCTATGAGATTTTAATGAATGATGCAATGTGCAATGTTTTTAAATGAACTAAATGATATGTAACTAATGATGAACTTATGTCTATTTGAATGAAAAGATTTAATGGAAGTAATGAGCCTTATCTAATGAATTGTAATCAGAAATGAGCTTAATGGTTTAATATGAATGATTGCATGAGATGGATTTAAAATGAATGCAAACTAATGCAATGTCACCTAATGAACTTAAACTTAAATGATGTTAATGAATGCAATTAACTTTAGTAAAATTGATACAAGCTAAATGTGGTGAACTTAATTGAACTTAGGGAGAAATCCTAAATGAATGCAAGATTACCTTAATCTAACGAATAAAAGTGAACTAATGCAATGCACCCTTGTTTTTTATTTTTGATTTCCAACACACTCGATCACATATAGTTTTTGATGTTCCTTTGATTTTTTATTTAACTCTACCACCTTTCAATTTTCCCCTTGCAAATTTATTTTTATGCTAAGAAAGGAAAATACTTTAAATGCATTTAATCTAAGATGTATGCAACTAACTGTCACTATTCAAAAATTTGGAGCTTATATTCATCATTGAGAGGTTTGTGATATTCAAATTTAGTACAATCATCACTAATTCAACTATGATGATATGAATACTTTTTCCACCTCTTATGTTGCTTTCCCATCCTTTGGTATGACTATCACTGATTGAAGTTAATCATGAGAGTGTGAATACTAATTTTGTCAGATTTTATGTTGCAAGTGGATTTTGGTATTATGATATTTAACATCAAAATATCCAAGGTATCCTTTTGCGTAAACAAAAAAATATCTTAGTTTCATTGTATGTAAAAGTCCTCGATGATTCTTTGATAATCACATCCTTTGATAAATAATACATACTTTAAAACTTAGATCTTAAGACAGTCATTCAGAAATCAACAAAATATCATGCTTTCATCATAGCTTGTCTAGTTGAAAAACTTTCATCGATTCCCTAGAAAGACATGATTTCATCAATCAAGTCAACACTTTAGAAAAAATTTACACTATTTTTCAAATCCATCTTTCAAGTATAGTTCCATCGATTTTATACTTTTAATCCTAATAAAGATAAGGTCTCATGAGATTTTGGATTGAATTTTGCGTTTGGTTCAAATTGGATTTGGATTAGGATTTGATTGAGTGTTTTTCTTATGCTTTGATAAATTGATTTGGTGTCTGATTGAAGTTTTCTTTTGATAAATCTTCCCTCCTTTAGAGTATATTTCCCCTAGTTTGATGTGATTTCATTGTGAGACTTGTGACAATTTGCAGATTAGGTGACCAAAATCCTTAAGTACTTGCAAATGCGAATGTGGGATTTTATTATGCAGTATATACAAATGCCAGTGAATGCAATATTTACAAGGATGAATGCTAGGTATGTGACTGACTTGGACTTTCAATGGCGACTGTTTACCAGGTTTTTACCAATTGAATGGATTTGCTTGCTTTTTCTATTTTTAAATCTTTTTCCTTTTTTTGCTACCAAGGTGCCTATTTGCTAGGTTTTCATGAATGTACTTTAAAAATAAAATAAAATAATTTTCTCTTTTTTTTTCATGCTGTCAAGGTGCCTATTTTCTAGGTTTTCACCATGACAACATCTTTTTGAAGATTATATCTTAATGTTTTTGGCTTTCTTCATGCTCAATTTTTCATTATTTTTTATCTTTTCTGCATTTCTGATTTGTTTGGTCTTTTTTGCTTTTCAATGTTTTTGGTATTTTCAAGATCTCTTTTGACTATATACAATAAATAGGATTCTCTCCATCTGATTTTTTGATACTCTTTTTTATTTATACCCTTTCATCTTCTTAATGTGTAGAACCTTTTTAGATGAATGCTATTGATAGGTTCTTGTAATTCTTCTCCATCACAATCTACTAATTTATAGGTGCTTGTCCCAAAAGATGAAGTGATCACAAAAGGTCCTAACTAGTTTGCTTCCCATTTTCCTTTCTTTTCTCTTTGTGCTCGATTCTTGGGATTCTCTCGCAACACTAAGTCACCTATTTGGAATGTCCTTGGTTTGATATACTTGTTATAGTTTATGTTCATTCAGTTCTGATACACTTTTAGTTGATCAAAAGCTTGTTGTTGTCTCTCATCTAGTAGTTCTAAATCATGCAACCTAGCAACTCTATAGTCTTCCTCACTCAACAATCCATGCAAATAGACTCTTAAAGATGAAATTTATACTTCCAAGGGTAAAACTACTTCTGCTCCAAAGACTAAGGAAAATGGTGTAGCTCCTGTTGGTGTTCTAATACTTGTTCTATAAGCCCATAGAGTAGGGTTTATTTGAATGTGCCAGTATCTACCTAAATTATCCACCATTCTCTTCAATATCTTTAAGATGTTCTTATTTGTTTCTTCTTCTTGTCCATTACCTTGTGGGTAATATATTGAGGATGAGTGATGTATCATACAAAATTTTGTACATAGCTCTATTAAATCCTTATTTTTGAAATATTTTGCATTGTTTGTTATCATGGCATGAGGAACGCTGTATCTACAGATTATGTGATTCAATATGAACAAGGATATTTGTTTTCCCATAGCAGTGGATAAGGGTACAACTTCCACCCACTTGGTAAAATACTCCATTGTTGTAATGATGAATTTATGACCATTTGAAGATGGTGGATAAATTATCCCTATTAAGTCCAAACCCCATTGATAAAATGGCCAAGTTGTTGTCATAGGATGAAGCTCTTGTGCTGGTACATGGATTAGGTTCCCATGATATTGAAACTTACAAAAAGTTTTAGCAAAATGACAAGCATCCTTTTCCATGGTAGGCCAAAAATATCCTATCCTAAGAAGTTGTTTAGCTAGGGTTAAACCACTTGAATGCGACCCACAAATCCCCTCATGAATTTCTTATAAGGATATATTTGATTCCTCTTTTTCTAGACATCTTAGAAGCATTCCATCTAAACTCTTACGATACAACATGTCAGATATTAAGGTATAATGAGAGGCTTGGCATATGAAACTTTTCTTTTGATTCTTGTTTTGGTCCATAGGTAGGATTTGGTCTTTTAAGTAGGTATAAATAGCTCCATACAAAGGTGATTCATGTCCTATTAGAAAAAAAATGATATGAGGATGGGTAGGGTCAAATGCAGGTTGCTCAACTTCTACCAAGAATTCATATCTGGCTCTTTGATTTAGTATTTGGAGAAGTGATGCCAAAGTAACCATTGCATCTACTACCTTATTCTTATCTCTTGGTACTTGCTCAAATGTGATGAGCTTGAATTATTTCATGAGATTCTCAATCATATTTTGTAAGGTATCAACTTGTCATCTTTAGTCTGATCTTCATCATTGATTTGATTGATAACTAGTTTTGAATCGCCATAAATTTGTAGCTCTGTCACTTTCCACTCTAATGCCAATTTTATACCAATGACCAATGCTTCATACTTAGCTATATTATTTGTGCATGGGAATATAAATTTGTATGATTTTGGAACTGTAGACCCTTAAGGAGTAATCAAAATTATGCCTACTCCTAATCCATGTTGTGTATAGGAACCATCAAAATATAATTGCGACATTTTTGCTTCAACATTTACAATTTTAGAATCTCGAAATTCCACTTGAATTGGATGTTCATCTTGTAATGGTGACTCTGCTAATTGATTTTCTATTACTTGGCCCTTGATAGATTTTTGATCCACATATTCTATGTCAATTTCACTTAGCGCCATGACCCATTTGGCTAGTCTCCCATTTAATGTTGTTTTGCTGAGAAGATATTTCAGAGGATCAATCTTTGCAATGAGTCAAATTTTGAGGGATAACATATAGTGGCATAATTTTTGGGAAGCAAAAACTTCAGCCAAATATGCTCTTTCAATAAAGGTGTAATTTAGATCATACTTCACCAATGTTCTGCTAATGTAGTAGATGGCCTTTTCTTTTCCTGAATCAACTTCTTGAGCTAGGAGTGCCCCTAATGAATGTTCGATTGTTGAAATTTATATAATTTCTTATAGGTGGCATCAAATTTGGAGGCTCATTAGATATTTCTTTGACAAGGTGAAGGCTTCTTCACATTTCTCATCCCATTTGAAAACTGTGTCCTTATGAAGGAGTTGAGTGAAATTATGGCACTTTTACGTTAATAGAGAGATGAACCTTTGAATGGATTGGATCCTTCCTTGAAGAGATCTCATCTGAATTATGTTTCTACGTGCCCCCATTTCCATGATTTCTTTGACTTTGGTGAGGTCTATCTCTATTCTATTTGTTGAAACAATGTACCCTAGTAGCTTTCCTGATTGAACACCGAATGCACACTTCTTTGGATTTAATCTTACTTTGAATTTCTCCAATATTACAAATATTTTCTCTAAGATGGGTATATTTTCATCCCTTGAATGGGATTTAGCAATTATATCATCTACGTAGTCTTCCATGAACTTGTGCATCATGTCATGAAATATTGTCATCATGGCCCTTTGATATGTCACTTTGGCATTCTTTAGACCAAAAGGCATAACATTCCAATAGAATGTCCCCCATGTGCATGTAAATGTTGTCTTGTCTTGATCTTTAGGTGCTATCTTTATTTGATTATAACCACTAAATCCATCCATAAGTGAGAACATTGAATGTCCTACTGTCAGATCTACGATGGCGTCTACACTTGGTAATGGAAAGTCATCTTTAGGACATGCAAGATTAAGATCCCTAAAGTCCATACAAATTCTGATAGATTTGTCTTCTTTTGAAACTAGTACAATGTTTGAGATCCATTAGGCATAATCAATGGCCCTTATAAACCCAACTTTCAACAATTTTCTAACTCCACTTCTACAAGAAACGCTATGTGTGGGTGCATCTTTCTTAGTTTTTTCTTCACTGGTCTTACTCCTCTTATGTTCAAATGATGCATGATTAAATTTGGATTTAGTCCTTGCATATCATCATACGACCATGCAAAATTGATTTGTTTTTCTTTGAAAATTTTGATGAAGTCCTTTCTTTCTTCACTAGATAGAGATACTGCTAAGTGTATGATCCTTAGCTCTGATTCTGATCCAATATTCACTTTTTCCATCGGTTCAATCAAGATAGGAGATATTTCCTCCTAGTTCTTGGGTAAAGTATCCAAACCCCCTTCCTTAGGTGCCTCTATTGGGGTTTCACCTTTGGAATCATTCTTTATTTCTTTCTCTTTTTTATCTAATGTTGCAACAATGTGGTTTTCAACATTAGATTCTTTCCATTTTTTTATTTTTTATTTTTCTCATTTTTAATTGAATTGAGAGTTTGGATAGTTCCCTTTACCTTTTCTTCTTGATATTCCATGGTAGAAGAAGGTTCAACCACATTGAGGTATAGGGACACGAGGTTGTCATTTAAAAATATGGGTAGGATGGTAGGTTCAAAGGAATCTCATTCGATGAGCTCGGGATAGATAAGAGTCAACAAATAAATATTGTGGTTTAGTCCAATAAGGTTTAAGGACATGACTTCATTTTAAGGTTCAAACATTGTATTACTTAAATCTATGATGTGTGCCTCTTCTAGATGCTATAAAGAATTAGGGTCAAAGTTAAAACTCTTCCTCACTAGAATCCTCTAAGGTTTCTGTTGGGTAAAAATCTCATGGACTAAACCTAGGGTTTGATTCTTCCATAGTAGGTCTCCATGATGGTACATAGGGTTCTCCTACCAATTGATTTATCTCAATCTCTTGAATTGGTACATTATCTAAGACCACTTGGCTAGAAATTGAGGCTTATTCTGATTTGATTTTGAAATTGGTTCTTTTCCCTTGCTAGGAGTGTAGGTGTGAATGACATCAATACCTTTATCTTGACATGATTCACTTGATAATGTATCCCATTCCAAATCATTAGAGTCTTCATCACTTTGTGACCCTAATTACAATATTTGATCATAGACCTTAGGATAGCTCTTTTGAGTGTACCCTTGATTTAGGTACCGTAATCCGGTCTTTTCTTTGCTATCTCTCCATGTCATTTCAATGGGTTCAATGAGTCCTTTTTTTCTTTTTCCCAAAGGTCCTTGTCCTTTGTATCCCATTTTATACATTATTTGAAATCCTTTCCCATATTGATGTGTGGGAATGCTTATATTTTGGATGCGCTTTTCATGTGCACTTGATTCTTCATCCTTATATAACCAATTCAAGATTTCATTATCTTCTTCATCCATGGATGATGATGTACTTTCCCTCACAAATTGATCATTGTATTTATGAGGTAGATTGGATGGTCTTCCATATGATTTTGGAGATAGGGGTAGATCCATCATGGATAAGGAGTATTCACCTACACCCTTTTGTTTGGTTTGACATTACTTTTCAAAGTTTTTCATCATATGATCCATTTTTTGGTAATGATCCTCTTTAGTATATATATGAATAGATATATCTTGGTCTTCTTTCTTTTTCTCAGGATCACCCTCCTCACTAACCTTCTCTTTTCCTTTTTTCGATGTAGTTAGGTTAGTAGGACTTTGGTTATTTTCAACAACAATTTATTTTTCTTCTTTTTCTTTTCTCTTCAAAGATGGAAGATATTTTGAACTTTTTCCTTGCTCTATTCTTTGGGGAATGGATCCTTTTTCATTATGTGGGACTAATGATTCATTAATAAGCTTCATGTTATTACAATATTGAAAGGGGTTTGAGTCCCTGCTTACCATGACTTCTTTTCCTAGATAGGGGAATTTGAGACATTGATGGTAGGTTGAGGGTATGACCTACATTTCATGGATCCATGGCCTCCCTAATAGGATATTCTAAGTCATCTTTAGGTCAATAACTTGGCAAGTGGTTTCTTTTTGCATTGGGCCAACTCTGATAGCAAGTATTATGACCCCTTTAGAAGCTCTCTCTTCACCATTGTAGGATTTTATAGTTATCTTTTTCTTTGGATCAATAGACTCCTCAAAAAATCCTATGGATTTAACCAAGTATAGGGTATAAATATTAAAATTGGATCCCCCATCAATAAGGACTCTTTTCACTCGATGCTTGTGGTTTGGGACCTCTATATGCAAGGGAAAATTTTGTGGATGATTTAGGGACATATCATCTTGTTCTGAAAATGATAAACAATGAGGAGAAATCAAATGACCAACCATGTTTTGGAATTTATCCGCATCTAAATTCAATGACACATTAGTCTCTACAAGGTCCTTTTCCAGAATATCCTTATGAGTTGGTGAGAGTCTTAGTAATTCAAGGATGGAAATTTGGGTAGAGGTCCTTTGTAATTGGTCCACCAAGTTATATTGTTTTGAAGATGAAGAAATAGTTTGATTAGGTAAAACAATCCTTGGGGCATTTCCTGGTAAGGTAGTTTTTTATGCTTTCCCCCTAGTTACAACATTAGATGTTGCTTCCCTTGGCTTTTCCTACACCACGATCATGTTTATGGTGTTTTCATCACCACATAAAGTATTAATGGTTTTATCATAAGTATGAGCAAAATTAACCTTCTCATTACCTCTTTTGTTATTTTGATTTGCATTTGATGACTCACCCTTTTTATGGTTTTGAAATGGATTTTTAAAGGTCATACGATATTCATTGTTTTGAGGTCCTTCCACTTTTATTGTTCCATCATCAATTAGATCTTGCACAAGATGTTTCAATTTCATGCACTTATTGGTTTTATGGCCCTTGTTGCGATGGTATTCACAATGGTGAGAATCATTCCACCAATTGGGTCTGACTTGGGGTTCATAAGGTCTTAGTTCTGGTAAGATAATGATTTTGTTTGTCACCAAAGTCCTTAATGCATTTTCTAATGGTTCACCTAAAAAGGTGAATTTTCTCTTTTGATACGTGGAAAAGAAAGGCTTAGGCTTGTTGACATTGGAATTATTAAAGGGATTTTTATTGACATTGTTTTTGTTGTTAGGATTGGTATTATTGAAAGGATCTTTGTTTGTTTGATTCACATTATATGTCGAATTTTCCCCACTTGATAAATTAAAGGGGGTAGCCTTTAAGTTGTGGGCTTCCACAACTCCATCATTCACAAGATTTTTATTATTGTTCTTTAACCATAGTTTAGGTTTATCATTGTGATTATTGGCTCCTTTATTATTGTTATAATTAGATACATAATGATTGTTATTAGTTTTGGTATCGGGTTTATTATCTTTGAATGATTTTATCTCTCCCCTCTTAACCAACACATCTTTAATTTTTATCTCATTCTCGATAAGTTTTTCAAAAGTAGGGGGACACTGAAGTTGAAGTCTATAGTTCATCTCCACATTTAAGTTATTCATAAATATTTCCATTTTCTCCTTTTCGGGGATACTTTGTGGATATCTTGCAAAAAATGTTCTCCACCTTTGAAGGAACCCTAGGAAAGATTCACTCTCTTTGTTTAGTGTCACATAAGTTGAGCATGGTAATCTTGTGTTTGATGTTGTAAGAATAATGGGTTATAATTTTGGAGGCTAATTCCTCGAATGTCTTTATCCCTTGCGGAAGCTTGGAGAACCATTTCATGGCTTGACCTCCTAAACTTCTTGGAAAAAGTCTCATTAGGTATGTTGTATCATGCATAAATTTGATGCTTAGAGCGCAAAACTCTCTAAGGTGGTCATGTGGGTCTGATTTACCCATGTATTTGTCATACTTAGGAAAGACTACATTTATCAAAAAGGGCACCATAACCAAGTTTTTGTCAAAGGAAAATGGGCACAAGGCCTTGATAGAGAATGGCTTAGGTTCAGCTGGCTTTTTCATTAGGTCAATCTGTGCTTGGAACATTTTCAATTGTTTAGCCATCGTACTCATTGGATTATCATCATCTTCTTTTTTTCTTGAGTTGGTCCACATTGTAATCATGTGGAAGTTTTACCCTCCCTTGCGCTAAGTTTAGGAAAAAAATTTCCCTATCTATATCTATTAATTTATCCATGACTTCAAGAAATTCACTGTCTTGAGCTGCTCTATTAGCTCTTTCTTCAAGTGTTTCTTTAGGCCCTTGATTGGCTTTATTGATGTTGTCATTGTTTCCTCCATGGAGGTGATCATGGAATGTGGAGTTTCTATCCATTGGTTCAATTCTCTTCTCAAATAAATTTGGGAGACTATCCCCTTGGTTGTGATTTTTGAAGAAATTTTGGGATTCAAATTCGGGGACCTCTCTTGCAATGCAAGTGTCATCTTCTTGTAAAGATATTTTGAGTCTATGAGAGCATGTAGAAACTGGCATCCAACAAAGTTTAATTTCGAATTGTTTTCCCCAATTTAGTAATTGTTTTTTTATGAAGAGATTTAAAAATATAAGATGAATTTTCAAATGGAATTCTCTTACTCATTGTATGTATTTTTCAAACAAAGAAATAAAAAATACACTTGTTCTTTTTAACCCTTGACACAAAAAGTGTTTAAATTTATAAGGACGTTATCATGGGTTTTTGCACAAAAAGATACTTCAAGCAATCTACCTAGTTCATAATTTGGTTCATAAACATGGATCTACAAGGTAGGTTTTTCTATTTTAACAAGGTATTTAACCAAGATTCTATTCAAAATGGACATTAAGTTTTCATCCTCCAAAATTAGGAGGCTTCCCACCACCGATATGTTAGAGTTTTGCGTAATCCCGAAGGACTACTCGAGGATTTTTGAAAGCTTAATATCTTTTTGTCACACACCCCATTAATAATGTATGCATTTTATTTTAGAGTGGGTTGGATTTTCATAGAAAAAGAAAATGTATCCCATTTTGGGCTGTCCCTCTCACTGGCCTTATTAAGGAAAATCTCGGGAGGCGAGCCCACTATAGATCTAGCATGTTCATATTGAAAGAAATAACTTGGAATAAAGAGATAGGTTTTGGGAGTTTGATTCACCAAAAGGTGAAGAGCATATCTCTATCTATTTCTCAATTCCCCAAACACAATTAACAAGGTTCAATTACCAAACCCACTAACTAATGTGAATTGAGTATTTCTACTCTTTTCCATAAACAAGGGGTTGTTCGAATTTAGTGTTTGATTGATTCCTTTAAGCTATTTTGATCACTAGATTATAGAAAAAATCACAAGGGCACAATATAAGAAAAAATTGACCAAGTTTTAGGATTACCTTCACTCGAAGCTAGCAAAGGCTAGGGGCATTTTTTATGAGTTTTTCATTTTTATGGTCACCTAGTGGTGATAGTTCCTTCCTTTTTTGATTCTCCTCCAACAAATTAGTCAACACAACCATCCAAAATGAAGAAAAAAAAGAATAAATTTGAATCTAAGCCTTATTTATCAAATTTTGACAAAAATTGATTAAGGCAAGTAAATCCAATTTAATGAGATGAACTTTGATTTATAAGCTTCTACATCTTTTAAGTAATGTTCATATACCTCATTTTCTTGCTGAGAATCCTTCAAAACTAGCTTGATGTGTGCAATGTTCTCCTCCTAAATCTGTTTGGTCAAAGCCTTCCCTTCACTGTTAAATCAGGTCTCTGGTTTTTTTGTTTTTTTATGACCAGTCATCGTGTAGACACAGAGAAATCATTTTTCGCAAGTTATATTATGTCAATTCTCAATTTAATTGAAGGTGTAGTAGAATCTATTAAACTTGTTGTTAAAATGATTGAAAGCACTATTTAAAAAATCAAAAGTGTCAGAGAAAATTATTAAAAGCATAGAAATAGAAATTGAAAGCATTAATAAACTGAGCAAAGGTGTTAAAAGAAAGTTTTAAACATGCTGGAGAGTCAAAGTATATGCACTGGAAGAAATAAGACAAAAAATAGAAGGATATAAATGTGCTAAAACTCCACGTAAAGGCACAAAAAAATTTTGTAAACACACTATTTCAGACCTCGTACATGCTAGAGAAACTAGTGTATGTGCTAGACAATCTCTCAAATGCACTGAAAAACTTGTAAAATAAAGAGTAAAACAAGATTTTGCAAGAAATTTTCTACTTCTCCAAATTTAGAAATTAATGAGGTCTAATGCCCCATGGTGGATGTCATTTTGTGTACTAGAAAAAGTACCTTCATAGGGTTAGTATTGCAAATAAATGATAATAATAACTAAATTACCACAAAGAGTAAGCTATTTTGACAAATAAAAGATAATTAAGCACTCTATGGACCTCTATTTAGGGATGCTAATGCAAAGCTCTCGGCAAGCTTCCATTAGTGACAGTCCTAAAATGAGAATGAATGATAAAGCAACTAAAAAGTTCAATTCCAAATGAAATTAGCCTTAATTAGTCCTAGATTTGCCTTTCTAGCTATAAATTGCAAGAGGTTTGATGCTACTCTTAGATTTGTGGATGATTAATGCTTGAATTATGCCTTTATTTTATAGATTTTAGCAAGGGTAGGGGTTGTAGTTGATTTGATCATGATTAGGTGAGGGTTAAGTCCATGGTTCCACCTTTGGAGACCATTTAAATATTTTTTCCTCAAAGATTGGGACCAAAGGACAAAATGAGTGGAAAAGATGCATCCTCCAAGTGAGTGATTGATATTTGATTTAGGCTTGATCCATGTGAGCTCAATCTTTAAATCCTATTAGTTGATGAATTTTCCTTCCATTTGGTGGTTGAGGGAAAATAGGATTTAATTAATTAAATTTAATTAATATCTTTAGCCATGTGTACCCCTTGAATGGGTTGATTTGATTTAAATGAACTATGTAATTAATTAGATTAATTGCACAATTGATTGATTTATCATGCTTTATTTGATTTTAATTGATTTTATGACTTTTGATTTTTAATTAAGTTGAATTAAAGCTTGATTGCAATTTTGATTTTGATAATAGCATGATTCAATTCAGATTCTCTGATTTTTGCCTTGATTGTTCACTTGATTTATCTTGTCCAATTTTAGGTGATTAAAACAACCACATGTCACTTTCATACCTTTAATGCCTTCAATGCCAAACATCATGTGGTCAAACAAGTATAAAATGGAGAAGACTTTCATATTAATGTAGCATGGGGGGAAAGAAAAAAGTGATTGGTGACAAAAGAGTGAACAAATTGAGTAGCTATAAGAGACATCCCTCATTAAGAAGAGAGGGCACAAGCTTCTTGAAGAGGAGTTGTGCATTTAATAGGTATGTGATCCTTTATAGTGGAGCAAAAGTTAAAATTAGTGATGCTTTGATAACCTTTAAACCCCATGACCCCTCCATAATCAAGGATGCAAGTCTAGTTTTGATGACAAAATGGCATGGGAAAAAAATGGGATATGTCCATATCCGAATACAAAGATTCCATTTTAGCCCAAGCTAGGAGGGTTCTAGAGAAGATTTTACCTAAAAAATACCCTTATTGGAAGTTACTAAGCCTTCACAACAAATTCATTTTGTTCATATCTTACAATTGATGTGTTCCACAAAGAGATATTTCTTTAAGGCATCCTGTCAAAATGATCAAATGCCTTTCCCAAGTAGTTGCATCTCCATTATGCTTGAATGGCTGTTCATACGTAGTTTCAAAGATCACATTTTATCATAGCCATGGGGGATGCTGAGAATTATCAAAGCATTTCTAACTATTATAGTTGATAGAAACTCTCCACCCTTATGTTAATATTCTTGCCCATGGGTATGTGTAGGATCATGGTATACCAAAAAGTGGCTATGTGAAAAAAATATCCTTTTCACTCATCCAAAAACACACTAAAAAGCATCTTGAATTTTTAGTAGGCCTAGGTGTCAGTACACATGACCAAAGCTAATTATGATGCACAAGACTAATCAAATATCTGATTATAAATTATATACCTAATTTAGTATCAGATACCCAATTGTATCTGATATTTTCCAGTAAAAAAATGATACTTGCTGCCAATGTTTATCATTTTTCATTGTAAAAATGGTGGATTTGTATCATGTATATAATTTGCAATCAGGTATACAATAATTTTCTTGCCAATTTCAAGCAAAAATCATCAAAGTATGTATAAAGTTTGATTTTTTTTGTTTTTTTGATGTTTTTTAATGAAATCATTTGTTTTTTTGCTAAAAAGTAAGGTTTTGTTCAAATTTGTTAATCATTTTTAAATTTTGATTGTAATTGCAAATTTCTTTTTAATGTAACCAGGTATGGACTCAACCCAACCACAAAACCTCCTCTCCAAATAACAAACCTAAAAACAATTCACAACCACCAAAAATGAATCCACCACTGCCTATTGATGAACCAGTTCTCAACCCTTGACCTTTAGAGGAGCTCATAAGTGAAAATTTAAACCAACTAAGGGGCTTCGAAAACACATATGCCAATATCCCCACATTGCGCCCTATGTTTGTCACCTTGAACTCCATTGTTGAAAACATCGAGAAACTTACAAAGCAACATAATGTTGCATTTCTTTGGTGCAATTCCATGCACGCTGAGTTTGATGATGGGATTGATTATGATGGCGTTATATGGCCCTAAATATAACTAAGCTTGACATATGTAAGCTCTTTGTGAATCTCAAAACAAGATTAAAAGTGGACCCTAAAATGCCCAAGTTTTTAATTAAGTGGTGCACATATATATGATGTGATGCGTGACCACTTTTGGGACTGCTAGTGGATGGTTTTTGATAGACCACCCCACATTAATTTTTAGGTCCCATTTTAATTTATTAAAAGATTGTATGCTGGATTTTTTCTTGGTCACAAAGTTAACTATTGGAGCCTGAGATCGAACCGGGGCATAGGCTTAGGCACTCCTTAGGATAGGCCATGAGCACACTAGGTTAAATCCCACACATATGTCCCCCCTAATATGTCATACCCTCCTAGAGTTCAACATCCTGATATTATTGTTCAGGATAGATCATAGACTATTAGAGCCATTCACACCTTGAGTGATCTACTACTTATGCATAGTGAAACATTGTTGCCTCCTCATGTTGATGATTATGTCCCTTCTACACCCTCCACAATCTCACATGTTTGTATCCCCCATACTTGCGTTATGTGCAAGAATTTGTGTTTGGGTCCATTGAATGATAGTGATGCATATGACTATGAGTTTGAGGTGGACAATAAAACACAAGTCACTACAAGGATTGATGCACCTCATGGAGAGGTGCATCACACAAGAGATGAGGAGGGGCATGTAGAACCATGGAATCCTACTCTTACAGATAGACTAAACATTTAACTCAAGCCACATTGTATTTAATTTCAAACGTCCATATTTTTAGTAGAATCTACTTATAATGATTTCCTACTTATGTATATATATGTGGTTCATTCATGTTTAGATGATGATAGAGGAGGAGATGATATAGGTGGCGATGTTCACACTTTTGGCCATTTCATTTCGCCTTGACACTTCCATGGTATATATGTTTTAATGTACTCATTGGTTTCCTTTTTTATCTTAGTATATACATGTGTTTTCTAATTTTTATGATCATCTTATTAAATATTGTTGTAGGTTTTACCAACTTCTATTAGGGGGCAATGTGAGTGGGTTCAGGCATCAGGCATCAAGCATTGACAAGGGGAAGGTAATTAAGTGTTTTAGATTTTTTATGCATATGCATACATGTCACTTGTCATTTTTAATTTACATAGTTTATTTGATAGAGGGTGGTTTCTGATGATGTCATGACATTGGTTCTCCATCATAGAGTTACATGCATCTCAATTTGCAGTGATAGCCCCATGGTATGTATATTTCTAAATTTACCTATTTGTATTTTACTATCAAGTATATACATGATGAAGTCATGATAGTATCAAGTATCTTTTTGAATTTTGTAGGTAACCCCTAGTTTGAGGGAGGTACAATGCCAAGGCTTTGTATCATTGTTGACCCAACCAACATTGCCTGAAGAAAGTTTAGCACGGGTAGGTTTTAATGTTAATTCAATTATTTTGTAATTTTTTTACTACCAAGGATTTAACATTAAATAGTATAACTTGTAGATCAATCTCATGGTTGCAAACATATACAAGTCGAAGCTGACATTGGTAGCGTTGTCTCTTCACTACCAAGGAAATATGTTAGGACTCCTAACCACATGAGGAGATAGAGAGGTGAGGTACATGAGATTTCAATTTTAAATTTTATTTATTTATTATTATTGACTATGAATTTGAATTTTTATTTTTGATTTGTAGAAACCTTATAAATTATGTAATCTAACTTGGGGTTTCACTTTTGTGTTTATGTAGGATCAATCAGAGCTAAAAAGTACTTCAAAGAGGCTCCATTTTGATGATCCACCAGTAGAATAGGATTTCCTAGAAATATTTGTAGTTGTTTCTTAACATGACATGCCATATGGCACATTTTGAGATGGTGTATCCCACATTGTATCTAGATTTGTAGACTTCGTAAAGATTTTGTGATGGCATATGCCACATTTTTTACAAAGCAATTTCACATATATATAGAGCATGTTCATTTCTGGATATTTTATCTTTTTCATGAGTTGTATGTAATATTTTCATATTATATCTTTTCCATGCATTGTATGTATGTATTATTTCTACATTCTATCTTTGTCATGCGTTGTATGTATGTATGTATGTATGTATGTTCATTTTTAAATTAAACCTTTTTCATGCATTGTATCTTTGTCATGTGTTGTCATGTGTAATATCTACCACAACTAGACTAACAGACTCCAAATTTGCATACCCTAACTCCACTTCCTTATAGGGTGACCACAACTGGGCTAATAGGCATAATAGACCTTGGGAACACTTAGGTATGGGGTGGTAATAGATGTTTGAGAGTCTACATGGGAAGAATAAGGTTATCAGTGGGGCTCACCCGACCAACTAGAGCTAATGGGGTAGACGGTTTGGTCTCAAGATGAATGGTTTGAAAGATACATAGTGGTGCAACTTTCAACTGAGCATCACTATAACTTTTGGCATAGAGCGAGATCACCCTTCCAAATTCAAAAAAGGTCAAATCTCTCATAAAGTAGAGAGGTTATTGTATACCTTTCCAACATGATCATGTAGCACCTAATGGATTGAAAATATCTCTCATGAGCTCCAAGTTACAGGCTTATAAAGTTGTTTGTTTGATTGTGCTTAGTGCACCTTGGGGAAACTTTGATATGTGGTTGTCACACATGTTTTAGCATCTTCATGGGAAGAATGGGGTTGTCATTGGGGTTCACTTGACCAAATTGAGCTAATGGAGAAGACGTCTTGGTCCTGGGATGAACGGTATGAAAGATACATAGTGGTACAACTTTCAACTAAGCATCATTGTAAATTTTGGTATAGAGAGAGATTGCCCTCCCGAATTCAAATGAGGTTGAATCTCTTAGAATGGGGAGAGGTTATTGTAGGCCTTTCCAACAAGGTCCTATAGCATCTGACAACTTGATGATGGGTCTCACAAGCTCTGAGTTATGGGCCTATAAAATTTTTTGCCCAATTGTTCTTAGTGCATCTTAGGGACACTTTAGTATGGGATGGTCACAGATGTTCAATTGTCTCCATGGGAATAAGGGGATTGTCATAGGGGTTCACCCGACCAACTTGAGCTAACAAAGAAGACAATTTTATCCTAGGATGAATGGTTTTAAAGATATGCAGTGGTGTAACTTTCGATTGAGCATCACTCTAACTTTTGGCATAGAGTGAGATTTCCCTACAAAATTTGAACGAGGTTGAATCTCTCAAAATGAAGAGAGGTTATTGTAGGCCTTTCCAACACGGTCCTATAGCACCTGATCTCTCTCAATGTGATGTTTTGAAGCATCTAGGTTACAATTTTCTTCCATTGTCGAAACCTCTTTGCCACACCAATGTTAGCTCTAATGAAAATAAAATGCCATCAAAATTCCTTTTGTATGTTGGAAGAAATCAAACAACATGATTTTTTTACTCACAGTCCTTTAGGCCAAGCCAAATTGTCTACCACCCTCCTTGGTATTAATTTCATGTCATATCAACATATACTAAGGGTCCAAAATCAAAGGTCGAATGATGTTGGTGTCACACATCACCCCTTTCCATGCTCAAGTCAAGTCACCATCCAACTAGTCATCATTTGATGATCCACCTCATGAATTACTTGTACTGCTAAGTTGGATATTTAGTTGCTAGTTTGGACAACGTGTTTGCCACCATATTTCCTTCTTTATCAATGTGGGAGATTATGAAATTGTAAAATTTCAAAAATTTCTTTCTGATAATGGATATGATTTTCTATTTTCCATACATGCAATTTTCCCGTGGCAATGATATTTAGTATGGTATGAGAATCAACCTCTAGATGTAATCACTCCACTTGTATTCTCTTTGCCATTTTAGTTGCTAGTAAAGAAACATTGGCCTCCACTTCATTATTGATTCTGTCATCAAATTTTTTGGACTCGATTGCAAAAATGTTCCCATAGATGTCTCTTGCAACACAACCTGCACTTGATGGGCATGGGTTTCCTTTGAAGGCCCCATCAAAATTGACTTTGACCCATCTTCCATTGGAGCCTCCCTTACCACCTCATCTCTCCTTTGCCTCATCGAATCAACTCGTGGGAGCCCATTAATAGGCCTCTACTTTATTTTTTAAAATTCTATGTTTTTTTCTACTTTGTATTTTTAAATTATCTTTATTGTTGTTGTCAGGCCTAGAATTTTTAATGCCTTCCATTTTTTGTTTTTAGAAAAATAGCGATTGTCAATTTTTTAAATTTACTAATAATTCATATTAAATTCTTTTAAATTTACATATTTTTATTCTATCAAATATAATAAATATTTTATTTATAATAAAATAGTGCAAATAATATATATATTTATTTACTCATCCATATAATACTCACATAAGTATATTTATATACATTTAAATATTTATACCTTAGTATTTGCACTCACAGATCTTGTTGTTTAACTACATTCACCATTAAACATTGGTTTTAATTAAGATTTTATATATATATTCACACACACACAAGTATATATGTCTATATAAATGTATATATATATACATATATATACACACATATTTACATATACATATACATATATATATACAAATGCACCAACACAGATATATATATACACAAATATCTATATATATACAAATGTACACACACAAATATATATATATATATATATATATATATATATATATATATATATATACACATACATACATACATACATACATACATACATACATACACACACACACACACACACATACATATATATTGTATCATCTTAAAATGGAAGCACTTCCATGTTAAGAGCATTCAGCCCTCTGAGTAAGTGGTTTGGGGTCATGTTAAGGACTTTGATCGGGTCTTTGCATGTATTTGGCTTTCTCCCTGCTTTCCACTTCTTCCTTGCACTTGATTTCTTTATTCTAGGTGAAATTAGGGTTAGGATCTCGAGGATTCTCCTTAATTTCCCTCTTCCATGGCTATATTTTCTAGGTAGGATTTAGAAATAGGTCCTCCTGACCTTCATCATAGTAATCATAGGATTTTATGTCTATCCCTGGCATCCTGTCCTATCCTGATATCATTTCTAGGTCTCTGGACATCCCAAGGACCTCCTGTCTAGATTCTGATTGGATCTAGGCATAGGGTCAAATTCGAGGTTGATCCTGACTAGGTCAAGATCGAGCTCAAACCTAACTAGTTCAAGATTGAGGTCAAACCTGACTAGGTTAGGTCCAACCTTGATTTTTCCCCCCTCATTCAAATTTCCAGAATCCTTGATTTTCGGGCATCGAGCTTTCGAGATATTTATTTTCCTACCTCCAGGTTAACCATTTCAGGTTTCGAGATGATAAATCCTTTAATTTCATTTAATATAGGTATATTTTCTAAAGGTTAGGACCTAATTGGGATTTAATTCTCCAAGGTGGCCCCTCTAGAGGATTGTGCCCTAGTTCACTATAAAAGGAGGCCTTCCTCTCTCATTTTCACATCAAGTTTTTAAGTTCAAGCACTCTCAAGCAAGGTGATTGATCCAACATCCATTATTCACATCTCATCTCAAGCAATTTCATGTGCAATCTATCAAGGTGATCAAGAAAGCATCCATTCAAACATTCAAGTCCTCTTATCCATCTAAGTTCTCCATTGAAGATCAAGGATTCAAGCATTCAAGCCATTGAAGGGATTTAGTTCAAGCATTCAAGAATCATCATTCAAACCCTAGATCTAGCCATCATGATGGTGTGATCTTTCTTCAAGATCCTTTGTTCATCTTCAAGATCCATTTCATTCTTCCTTCAAGGTGGATTCCAAGCATACAATCACGGAGGTTTGATTTACATTTATTGTTTTGTTCAATCTTTCATATCAATATACTTGTTTACATTCAAAATACAATTACATATCTATTGAATTACATAGCTTCATTGTTAGATCCTTTTCTACTACTTGCTAGCATTCCTATTTCAATTTCAATATTAAGGTTGATTCCAAATCATGGTTTGACCAAGGCAAACCCCTCAAACAAACAACAAAAACCCTCATTTTCTTGTAGGTACAGGTGCAAAGTTTCAGATCTGAGAGCGAATTTGGATACCCTTTTCAGCAAACTTCCAAGATTTGCGAACAGAATTCAAATTGTACTTCAAATAAAGAATGTAGTATTTGACCTTTTATGAGGGTCAAACCCGACCTGAGCTCATCTTAGAGAAATTTTTTTGGGTTTTCTTTGTCTCGGCATTTCTAGTCCAGAACAGGTTGCAGAATTGCCCAAAAGTATACACAGACATCAGAATTTGACATTTTCTAGATTTTCCCTAATTTGAGGTTAGTATTTGTATTTCAACTATTTCAAATTCTAAAACACTTCAATTCCACCATAAAGGAAATATAGGGTTTCTCTCTCTCTTTCATATTCTCCATAGATTGATTCGATTGTGAATTAACCTTTTGGTTGATCAAATTGGATCTCTCCTTTAGGAATTTGGATATAGGAGTAGATCTCATATTTCCCCCTTTTCATTCCAATAGAGGTGAATCCATTTTACCCCTATTCATTTTGGTGAACCCAAAATACTTACTCTCCTTTATTTTATGGAATTAGATGCCCTATTGTGTTAGATTTTAGATCCTTTCTTGCATTTTAAAATTCAAAAATCCAAAAAAAAAAAACTATATATTCAATAAAATCCAAAAATATTTCTTGCATTTTCTATGGCGATTGTTAAGATGCTTTCGTGTGTAGTTATGTTCTTTATTACTCTTCTTTTAGCATCTCTTTATAATACCTATGATTTTTATGAGAGTTTCATTCACTTCATTATGTTGATAACCCTTCACTTTGCTCTTGCTTATGCTTTTGTGAAGTTGACCGACACTAGTCTGCCTACATTTAAAACTTTTGTTAGAGATTTATGTGGTAGCCTTATTCATCTTTTGGATTATGTGAAGAATTGGGTAGATGACACACCATCTCCTAATCATCCTAATCCTATCAATCCTAATCTTAATCCTATCAATCCTAATCTTAATCCTATTAATCCTAATTCTAATATTCCTAATCCTCATTCGATACCTAATTCTCAATCTGTTCATCCTCATTGTTCCCATACTTATGATGGGATTCAAGCTATCATTCAGGATACGGATGTGCAAGATTTATTTGATTTACCTTCTCCTCTGATTCATGATGATGTTAAAGGAAAGGGTAAAGAAACTTCTTCAAAACCTATTATCCCACATTATACAACCTTTACTCATGAACATGATAAACAATCACCTCCTATAGAAGCTTTACATAATATGTACACTACTGTATATAATATGGTGACTAAACAAGGTTATAAAGGTTTAGGGCTAGGAGTTAATGAGTATGGTATTAGGTTTCTAGTTCATATACCCACTAAACTGAATATGTATGGTGTTGGGTGATAGGCCAACATTGGGGAAAATAATAACAAAAGAATTAATAATTTTATGATAAAGTTCAGCTGGTCTATACATGTCAATCCGAGAGCGTAAGCTTGCAAAAGGTGTTTGAGCAGTATGCCATCAAGGAATGATAATTGTGAGATGAGTGATTATGAATGCAGCTACAACACATGAAATTGAATTTATGAAAAACTAAATAAATCCCAGCGATAGGAACTGTCACTTCCTGGCAACAGGAACATTAGAGACATAAATAAATATTAACAACTAGGAGGATAACAAATGTAACAAATCACAAATTCAACTAATCTAGAGGAAACAATACAAACACCAGGCATATAACTAATCTAATATAATAGTTTACTAATATAAATCTGATAGTGCTATATTGATTTATCTCTTAATATGATAGCAAATTCAGAATATGTTGGTTATTATTAATAATCTGTATAATAATGAGAACGTGATAATTTGTCTTACCCAGCTATGATATTAATCTAACTGCAGAATTATTTATACAAACTAACTATTGAATTGGAGAGAAACCTTATTCTATTAACAATCAAATAAACCAAACTTAAGCTATTGAAATCACTAGCATTCTGCAGAGCCGGCCCTTCCTCCCAGTTTGTTGAGTGATGAAATTCAAAATGTCTCTTCCTTAAGCAATTTTAATCATGCAAGGTTTTATATTTATTGATCAGAATTTTTCATACATATTCTTTGCTTGAGCTGGTATATATAGCTTCAACACCATAACAAATGTTATTTAATGTTTCCTGAAAATAGTACAACTTAGTGTTGGACAGTAACAATATGTATCAGCTTCTACAATTTGAAAAAAATGTTGTTATAACAGCGTACAAAAGGATTATATTATCATAGGTTTCCGACATCCCTATTGCTCATACTTCCATGTAATTTGTTGTAGGTATGGGTAGAGTATATTGCAATAGAAAAAAATCTGTCACATGCCAAGAATAGGCAACGTTCTGTTGTTTGCGGAAATAGTATTATCTTCAGCCATATTTGTTTAGCCACATTTTTGGAATGGAATAAAAAAATACAAATATGGGGAGAAGTTGAGCCATGAGATTATTTGGAACCACTCACAGTAGCAACAAAAGTTTCTATTAGTTGATACTTTGCTATTTGCTGGTCATTCTTGTCATTTCTCTTCACCGTAGGCTCCCAAATAACATGGTTGTAATATATATTTATTATTTGTAATGCCAACTTGACTATGGGGAGGATCCACCTATTAAAAAGTAGTTTGAGTGGAAATGGAAATAAGAATGGCAGATATTATTCTCCATCTAGCAAGTGTGTCTTTTATTACAAGCTAAGGCTTGCAGGTTTCCTCATCAGTTCTTATTGAAAATGTGACAGGATGTTCCCATCAAGGAAGCAACAGGAGGATTTTTTCCACACAGTAGCACACAGTGAAAATAAAGGTTAGTAAAAAAGCAACCAATAATGAATTTTCCATATTTTAATCTCAAAACAATATTAAATGCTACTTATTTATATTAAACCATATGCAATGTAAAAATGGGAATAATGAGATGGAATGGAATGGAAATAGAATAGAGTAGTGAGTATGAAAGTGCATGAAATGGATTAAAATATGGCATAAAATGGGTCATAAATGGCACTCATCATTGGGTGTTCAAAATCTCAAGTTAAGGTAGGTGATGCTAAACATCGTCCTCCTTTCCCCACACCTATCTTAAATAACCCTAATACTCTTCAAGAAGTGGCTAAGAGGTATATGTTGAACTAATTAATTCCAAGAAAGAAATCTTTAGACCTATGTCGATTGATGCTTTATACAAATACAAATGTCCTTTTCATTATAGTAACAAACATTTACTTGTTGATTGTAAATATTTCAAGTTATATGTTAGAGAAAGAGCTACTTTAGGAATTATATCTCACTCTGGTGTAGTTTTACAATTCTTTCATAATTTTGATATAGGGGATTCCCCTCCTTTAGATATAATGTAGATGTTCTTTCCCTCTTGTTTCGAGACTGGGGGCAAGAGGTGTATCTTCATCCAGTCTCCTAGGATCCATTAGGTCTTTTATTAGGGCTTGATTGGTATTCTTTCCCTTCTATTTTTCTATGGCTTTGTATTATGTTTTTAATCATCCATAGAATTTATATTTTCTTTTCAAGATATCTTTCCTAGGACATGTTTTTTTCGAAGGTATCCCTTGTCTTTATCTCTCGGGGGCAAGGTACCTCTTTCTTTCTCTTTGTCTAGGGAACTTCTTTCCTTGGCCTAGTGGTATTTTTTTATATTGAAATATTATTTCAACATATTGATAGATGTTTTGACTATGGATAACCTTCTTATATGAGAAGTTGTTGTCCTAAGTCATCACTTCTTCTCTATGGTGCAAATTATGTTCTTTATAAACTCTCACCCTTTCTTTGGTGTTAGGGTTGTTTCCCTCATTTCAAAGATTCCTCTTCCTCTTCCTTGAAGGGGACTTGATGATTGAATCTTTGTTCCCTCCTTTTTGAAAGTTGTTATTTTATCTAAAGCACTCCTCTTTGGTAGTGGTCTTGTTGATAAGATCTCTTTCATTTGAGGATCCTTTTCCATGAGTGACATATCCTTTTCATGATTATCTATACTCTTGGATGTAGGGGTCAATGTCCCCCGCCAAGGATATAGTATACATTATTGTAAATAGGATATCTCCTTGCTTTGTAAAGTAGGTATCCTCTTCCATCTTTGTCCTACACTTGGGGGGCAAGGATGCCATTTCCTTCTATCTTTCTGGGATTCACCTCTTTCCTTGGGTAAGTAGTATTTATCTATTATGTGACATCCAATCATACATGAAAATTTTGGTTTGCATTGAGGACCAATGTCCTTGATAATAACCTCTTTTATTGTTTGACATTGGGTTTCCATGGTCGATATATCTCTCACCTTGGAAACTGAATAGTGTGCTATCCCTCATAAGGGTTAATTTATTTTCACTTCTTGCATGATATCTATTTACATTCGTCCCTTCCATGGCCTTATAGGAGTTGTGACCTTCTTGGCTTGGATTGGGTGTTGTTTGCAGATATTGTCTTGATGCTGATGAAGGCTTTATCCTTGTTCTTTTCTTTACTTAACATGTCAAAATAGTATGTTTTTTCCATATTAAGGAGGGGGGCATATATAGGGCCTCCCTTGTACTATAGTTTTTTAGTTTTATATGCTAAATCTTGGAAGGTAATGCACATAAGTTGCTAAATCCTCAAAAGACAGGCATTTATATGCTAAATCTCCTGAAGGTAATGCACATAAGTTACTAAATCCTGAGGAGACACGCATTTTTCAAAATTTTCAATATGCTAAATCCTCTGAAGGTAATGCACATAAGTTGCTAAATCTTGAAGGGACATGCATTTCCAGTTTCAAATATGCTAAATCTTGGAAGGTAATGCACATAAGTTTCTAAATCCTGAAAAGACATGCATTCATATGCTAAATCTTCCAAAGGTAATGCACATTAGTTGCTAAATCCTAAGGAGACACACATTTCATATCCATAGTGATATAAGAAGGTGGATCTATGGGTATTCCAAAAGCCATCAGAAGATTCATTACATTTGCAAGCACAATTTATGGGTGAACCTGTTGGGCTCTCCCTCTAGGGTGATTCACGATAAGGTGGGCATCTTACTGGGTGACGTAATCACTTTATCTTTTCTCTCTTTTTCCTTTCATGCTAATAGGACGGGATCATGAAGCTATGTTATTTATAGTGTTGTTCTTGTCTTATGTAAACATTTATGCTTTTATGATAGCTTTCCAAATATGATATTAGTATGGGAAATATTTCTTAGCAAGGTTTCTTATGCTAACTGATTTGGGTTGTTTAGTACTAACCCTTATTCTTTTGACACCCTCATGCATGTATGTCAAGTTAGAATCCTTAGTCTAGGGGCTCATATCCTTAGCTAAGTGTTATTCTATCTCTTTGTGAATCCACTTGGACCTCCTCTTTCTTTTCCTTTACCAAGAGTTTGCATCAAGTCCATACTCTTGCTAAAGTGAGGGCTTAATGTATCATATTAAAATGGAACCACTTCCATGTTAAGAGAATTTAGCCCTTTGAGTAAGTAGTTTTGGGTCATGTTAAGTTCCTTGATCAGGTCTTTGCATGTATTTTGCTTTCTCCCCGCTTTCTACTTCTTCCCTACACTTGATTTCTTCATTCTAGGTGAAATTAGGGTTAGGATCATGAGGATTCTCCTTAATTTCCCTCTTCCATGGCTCTATTTTCTAGGTAGGATTTAGAAATAGATCCTCCTATCCTTCATCATAGTAATCATAGGATTTTATGTCTATCCCTGACATTTTGTCCTATCCTGATATCATTTCTAAGTCTCTAGGCATCCTTGGGACCTCCTGTCTTGATTATGATTGGATCTGGGCACAGGGTCAAATTTGAGGTTGATTCTGATTGGATCTAGGCATAGGGTCGAATTTGAGGTTGATCCTGACTAGGTGAGGATTGAGCTCAAACCTGACTAGGTCAAGTCCAACCTTGATTTTTCCCCCCTCATTCAAATTTCCAGAATCCTTGATTTTCGAGCATCAGGCTTTCGGGATATTTATTTTCCTGCCTCTGGGTTAACCATTTTGAGTTTTGGGATGGTAAATCCTTTAATTTTATTTAATCTAGGTATATTTTCTAAAGGTTAGGACCTAATTGGGATTTAATTCTCCAAGGTGGCCCCTCTAGAGGATTTTGCCCTTGTTCACTATAAAAGGAGGCCTTCCTCTCTCATTTTCACATCAAGTTTTCAAGCTCAAGCACTCTCAAGAAAGGAAATTGATCCAACATCCATTCTTCACATCTCATCTCAAGCAATTTCATGTGAAAGCTCTTAAGGTGATCAAGCAAGCATCCATTCAAACATTCAAGTCCTCTTATCCATCTAAGTTCTCCATTGAAGATCAAGGATTCAAGCATTCAAGCCATTGAAGGAATTTGGTTCAAGCATTCAAGACTCATCATTCAAACCCTAGATCTAGCCATCATGATGGTGAGATCTTTCTTCAAGATCCTTTGTTCATCTTCAAGATCCATTTCATTCTTCCTTCAAGGTGGATTCCAAGCATACAATCATGGAGGTTTGATTTACATTTATTGTTTTGTTCAAGCTTTCATATCAATATACTTGTTTACATTCAAAATACAATTACATATCTATTGAATTTCATAGCTTCATTGTTAGATCCTTTTCTACTACTTGCTAGCATTCCTATTTCAATTTCAATATTAAGGTTGATTCCAAACCAGGGTTTGACCAAGGCAAACCCCTCGAACAAACAACAAAAACCCTCATTTTTCTTGCAGGCATAGGTGCAGAATTTTGTATCTGAGAGAAAATGTGGACACCCTTTTCAGCAAAATTCTAAGATCTATGAACAAAATTCGAATCAGACTTCAAATAAATAATGTAGTATTTGACCTTTTATGAGGGTCAAACTTGACTTGAGCTCATCTTAGAGAAAGATTTCTGGGTTTTCTCTGTCTCGACATTTCTAGTCTGGAATAGGTTGCAAAATTTCCCTAAAGTATACATAGACATCAGAATTTGACATTTTCCAGATGTGTCCTAATTTGAGGTTAGTATTTGTATTTCAATAATTTCAAATTATAAAACACTTCAATTCCACCATAAAGGAAATATAGGGTTTCTCTCTCTCTCTTTCATATTCTCCATAGATTGATTCGATTGTGAATTAACCTTTTGGTTGATCAAATTGGATCTCTCCTTTGGGAATTTGGATATAGGAGTAAATCTCATATTTCCCCCTTTTCATTCCAATAGAGGTGGATCCATTTTACCCCTATTCATATATATATATGTATATATATATATATATATATATATAGAGAGAGAGAGAGAGAGAGAGATTTACATATATGTATATATTCATATGCATTTTTATGTATATGCATACGTTGTGGTTTATTCATTCATTTATATCTTCTTATATGTACACACACATATGGACATCTATAATTTCATGCATCTATATATATACTTATTATTTTATATATCTATATATAAATACACACACATTTATATTTCCATATTGTTGGTTTATTTAAACTTATATATAATGTCATGGGATTACCTGATCACTTCTCCACGAAGCTAGGATATAATTAAGAGGAGGCTAATTGTTTCCTTGTTTTATTTATTGAGGTGTTTAGTAGGATAATTCTATGATCTTGGGTACTTGACTAAGTGAGTTGGCAAAGTATAGAAATATATGTTCTATCATCTCTTGATTTCATGAGTGCTTGGTCAGATTCACTATAATGTAAAATGGTGGCAAGCATTAAACATTGGCATTAATT
This sequence comes from Chamaecyparis obtusa, assembly GCA_027943335.1. NCBI lineage: Eukaryota > Viridiplantae > Streptophyta > Pinopsida > Cupressales > Cupressaceae > Chamaecyparis > Chamaecyparis obtusa. The sequence goes on along the minus strand of BSBK01008219.1, from coordinate 203,606 downwards.
TCTCCTAAAAGAAGTATCTAGAATGTATTTTTTTTTTTACATCCTTATCTTTGGTGATTAAAGTACATTTCTGTTGAATGTCTGGTATTAATTGGAGTCCTTAGTTTGTCTTTTATCATGAAAAATCCTATTAATATCAAGGGGACTAACAGGAAAATGGATTTTTACACTGAAATAATGGTGGACAGGATGAAGAAGATCCTATTGTTTAAGCATAGATTGGTCATTAGGGTTGTATTCAATATCCTATGACACAAATTCAAAACCAACACTAATAAATTTAGAGCTAATATAGACATCTCTATGATGTTTATATCCATTTCTATGCATTAAGAAAGGTAAATTGTGTCGTTGTTTGTTTAAGAAAGGGATCCCAGAAGGATTAGATAGAGTCTTGGTCAATATCAGGGAGGACCTGACCATATTCAAACCAAGATTCTATGACAAGATGATGACTCTATCTTGGTCACTGCGGATATGGGAGAATTCATGGAAAGGAAGCCTCTCATTCAAAGAAACTTGGATTGTCTTCTATTCCTCATGCATGTTAGGAAGCCCCAGAGCAATAACTAGTTTGATGAATATATGGATGCAAAAGAGGTTAGAGATTGGGATATTGAAGAAGGGCCAGGGTCTACATACAAGGGACAACTAAAATATGTGAAGCCCTAGGAGGTTGATAGGAAGGGTAAAGGCCATAAAATTTGAATTGGTAATAGATGCCCAATTTTGTATATTATGTCTTAGCCAAGATACTTTATGGTCATTATTAATTTACATTATAGGGATAGCCTTAGGCTTTCTATTAATACTTTGTGTACTATCTTCCACCCATTTTTTTTACTAAGACCATATAGTGTATTCTTATTTTTGTAGAAAAGACTTGGTAGTATTATGGTTATGATTATATATCAAATTATATAATATTCATGAACTTTTAGGTTGATGATTCTTGGTAACTTTTTTTAGATTTATGTCTCTTATTTTATTAGCATTTTTTATATCTTCTATTCACACTTACACTGGATATTCATTTTTATATTCTCTACCCAACATTGAGTTTATGTTGTCTGTGTGTGTGTGTGTTTACACACGCACACTATCAACAAGTGTGTATGTGTGTGTGATTTTATAAATTCTTGTATATACACATATATTTGGGTTTTCTCTACTCTTTGTAATATCAATGTTTCTTGGGTCTAGCTTCTTATTGGGAAGGTTTATTTTTAACTCAAGTTAGCATCACTTTAACTTACCTTTTGAGATGAATCTCTCTTTTAGCATGGATATGAACTTATTTTCTCAAAGAATGAGTTCCACATAGAAGCTATTAGAATAGGGATATCTCATAGGAGATAAAATGATAAATAATCTTCTAGATCTCCTCATAGTTGTTATTTAAGATGGATTGAAAAATATGGAAGTATGATAGTATTATAGTCCTAATTTGATTATTTATTTATTTTGTATGGGACTCTTATGGTAACAGGAAATTGTATTTTAGACCATGGCACCCATATATTATAAATTTAATAAAATCTCCTTGATTTTGACAATCATGGGACATGAAAATAAGGGACAATGTAGGGCTCCCAAGGAAACTCCAAGGAACCCAAAACCATTACTTGAACCTAAGAAACCCAAAAATATTGTATCGAAGATATAAATCAAGATTATATTTGATGTAGAAACATTATCCTCTACTCGTAACAGAATTAAGGTTAAATAAGGAAGAGACAAAGCACACTCTTCCCAAACTTGAGAATTCACAATGAAGACTAAACCATCTATAGACATAGATTTTCCCTTTAGTTGTGGACATTATCCTCCAACCCTAACTAAGTAACTTGAAAAAAGTACAATTGAGTACACTCAAAGAAAATTGTAGAAGGGGAAACCTTTGAGGAGAAAGATCCTATTGAAGAACAACATAACGTTGCTAATGGAAAACATCTACTTATGTAAATGATGGACAATTAATATCTAAACACAATCATGCCCTTGTATATAGAAGGAGTGTTTGTGTGTAATATATATGTACATATATAGAAACTACATTTAATTTTCTACAAATTTTGTTATTACATTTTTTTTTTGAAAAATATTGTTAACCTATCAAGTTTCCATGTTATGTTGCCAAAATTTATTTTTCTAAATTTCCATCACCAATTGAAGGCCTAGTTTGGCCCACCACGATCCTATACATACCATATATTTTTTGATAGTTAAGATCATAATTCTTTCAAGGTAACAATTTAACAAAATTGATTATGATCAAATAAGATTACTATCCACAAAAGTAACTGTATTTTCATTAATAATTATAGAGGAAAATTGATGTACAATTTATTCCTAAGGAACAATAAGGCTATTCCTAAAACTTAAAGTTTATATTTGGGAAATATTATGTTGATACGACTAATGTTAAAACTAATATAAAAAAGGTGATTACTCCTGATAATTTATTTCACCCCTTCAGTGTTAGTATAAAGGATATTAGTTGATACCTTGTCTTGATTTCCCATAATCAATCTAATATCATGTGGAAGATAATGCTATTATGAGATTCAATATTATCATAGCATCTTCACTTAGTTATAATTACTCGTAATATCAACATTGTCATTGCTACGACAATTTTACTATTATCAAACTAGACTCATTTAGTCAATGTTCATCCTTGATTAACACATGGTTATCTTTAAAAAATAGTTATTTTTCATCCTATTAAAAAGTATGATTTACATAAAGGATTGAATTATTATAATGTTATGTTGGCATTTTATTTTATAGACATGTCAAATTTTATTGAAACTATGCTAGTCTAATTGTTCAAATGATTGAAACTTAACATAATTAAACATGATAATCAATAAGAGAGTGTAGAGGGCCATTGACGAAACTATGCAAATTAAATTAGAAGTTAAAAAGTAATTAGTATGGTTTCAAAATGGTGTTGACATGTATACACGAAATATAGTCAATGACCTCTATGTAGTGTCTTAGTTGTAGAATTCTATGTCAGAGAATTGTAAGGGAGAATTCATTTGCAGTCTAATATAATTGAACATTGAAAGTTATAGGAGAGAACCAAAAATATGTTGAAAACAACACGCCACATTTGTTACACTCCATTTGTTATAGAACGTTAAATAATGCTATATTTTAAAGAAACAAAGTAGGATCAAGGGATTAAATAGTAAAGGCATTTCTCGAGCATATTCTACATATCTTTAATTGATCACTTCATATAGCTTTCAATGCCTCAAGAAATATTACTAACATATTGACATGCACAACTCTACACTCATTTATAATTCTTCGAAGAATACTAAAATAAGACAACAAACAATGCGTAGAATTAATAAGATTTTTCCCTATATTAAACTTAGTCGAGCATACTTCAAAATGATAATTTAAAATTGATAGTTAAAAATTAATGTGTCAATTTAATAGTTTGAAAAAATGTTTTTTTCTCCAAACTCTTTGTGCCACATAGGTTGTAGTTATTTTGTATAAAATTGAATGTTTGAAACTAATTAAGGACAAAATAGTTTCACTTGAAATTACTTATTTGGTCAAGCATGTGAAAAGAATAAACTTATAGCAATATAGGTTACAAATATTTTCAATATAAACCCATTACTATGTGAAAAATAATTTATATAAATCATATTAACAAGAGACCATTTCCATATGCCCATCTTAGCTAAAATATAGTAATAATTTTGTACTAAAGAGTGTGACTTGGCAAGTCTAAAATTCAATTTGATAAGGTTCATGGATAGTCCCTTTCATGACTGGAATTTGATGGTCACGACTACCTCTCATATGAAAAATTTATGATGGTTTGATTATTTTGATGTCTTTCTTTGATATTTTAATAAATATACTAATTGCAAAAAGATAAATTAATATTTAAATATATTAACTAATTATTTTATAAATTAATATTTAAATATATTAACTAATTTTTATTAATAATTCTAATTTTTCAAAATACCCGAGTGCTCAACTTCCAATGGGGATGATGTGTAACAGTCTGTATTGGTTGTGGCACCTCCTTCTTTATACCATATGGTGTTTAGTTTTTCATAACTCTAATCAGTTTTTGATTGAGTTGGAGTGCTAGACTGTTGAAGCTATTTTGAATTTGAATATGGACTTGATGACATTGTATGATAGCATGAGAATGAAAAAAATGCATTGTCCAACATGATATTAAAGGTCGTCTATGGTGTACTATCATGTCTAGGTGGCCTTTAGTTAATCAAGAAAATTACACTAATTTGGAGGAGGGTCCTATAATGACGTGATGACATTATGTGAGGGTTACATATTGTCACCTAAGCATTTATCATTGCCTCCCTTTTAAAGGGTCATACTCATGGTACAATGTGTTGAAAAGACTCTCACTTGTAGGAAACTCTAGCTCACATAAGTAAAATTTATGGGATGGATGGTTTAATGATTATACACAACCAAATATACAAATATTTATCTTTCTTTTAAATCCCTCTGGGATAATGAAATTTTTTTGTAACTGTATCAAGGGTTGATTTTTTTTCTCTAGATTAAGTTGTATTGGCTATTTTTTTATAGAAATGGGAGTAGATTGAGTTCGCATTGAGCCTTTTAAAGTAGATGATTTCAAGAATGACTCCACTATGTGCCATATTGCAAGGAAGGGGGGATTTTTAATTATATTGAAAATCCATCAATGAGTTCAATGAGGGTTTTTTTGCCTAGTTTTCCATCTCTTGGGAAGAAATGCGAGTTATTGTTGGGGGTATCTCTTTCAAAATCAATGAGGAGGTGATCACTTAGGGCTACTAGGTTATCTTTTGAATAAATAAAATGGAAGAACACCAGTTAGGTGGTTGATAATGATAGCCTAAATAGGTTTTTCAAAGGAAATGATGCTCTAGTAAAGATTTAGGGAGGATACAATAGGGCTCAACTTCCACCAAATTGGGACTAGGTTTCCCTGATGCTTATGAAGTACTTCACCCTTGAAGGGAACTTTAAAGGTTTTTTTTACTACCATATGCCTCTTCTTAACCACTTCAAGAATTGTGAAATTATCTCCTTTCCTTTTTCTTTCTCAATTCTCTTGAAAATTTTGTCGTTGATGCTAAAGAGAGTGCCTACACTTAGGGAAATAAACCTATCACTTTGCATCATGGTATCATTTTTAAACTATACCATTTCTACCTAGCACTCTTCCCTCCCAAACCTATTTTTCTCTATGAGCGACCTATTTCACATTCCCCAACACTTGCTAGCATCATTAATATGCCAGGACATAATAAAAAGAAATTCATTCCACATTTGGGAACCCTTAAAATTTCCTCTTGACCTAGAACCTTGGATATTTTGAATACTAATATCCCCACCCTTAATACTAGCATGAAAATTAAAGGACCCATGTTGTCTGTCTCCATAATAAAAGGGAAAAATCCCTTTTTCCCACCAAGGAAACCAAATTTTGTGTCTAGGAGGTGAAAAGTAAAGAAAAATAAGAGGTGGAAAAGGAAGACAATACTCCATGTAGATCTAATAGATTGGTCATTGGATCTACTAAGAAAAGAAGAAAATGTTGGTTGATTATGATTAAAAGGAAAACATTGAACAAGGGAATTAAATATTTGAAAGGGAAAGTGAGAAGGATAAGACTATAGAGTGTGAAGACAATGAATATGATGCTATTGGTAGCTCAAACAAGTCTACTTTAACAAATCTACCCACATATCTGACAACACAAAAGACGGGCCCATTGATCTTACTAGGGGCATGCTATGGGATGATGAAAATACTATCCCTACTAACTCCAATTCCACCCCTACCTTATAATTGGATAATCCACTAAGTGATGTTGGAAACATGAAAAATAAGTTGAGTGAAATAGCATGAAATATTGGGATCATATCTAGGTTCATCCTTTGGGTGATGGAAAACTTTGTGACTTCCATGTGCTTGTTGCAATGAAATATTGTTAGCAAATACACATGATGAAGGAAATTAAAAGGATTTATTTTATTTCCTTATAAAATATTGGATTCATGTGTTTTACCAGTCAAATTGCAACATCAAATCCCCTTGTCATGCTTAAGCACTAGTTGGTTGGGGAAGTAACTCCTTACTCCTCTGGGGTTTTTGAAAATACTTTACTTTTTGGTTTGGTTGTCTACCTGTACTCTAGTTTCATGAAAGACATTTTGTTTCTCTATGATTTCTATACTAGGAGTATATTTTTGTTACTACTTGTACCTATCTTTATTGATGGTAATTTCAAAGTTTATAGGTTGATTGACCACAACCTATGGCTACTTCCTTTGCTAGTTTTTTCCTAGGATGCTTTTGATGTTTATTTGTTGTTAGTGTGATGTTGTTGTATACCCTTGGGTTGTGGTTTTGTAAGGGTCAACACCCTATTTTTGTAGTAGATTAATATAAAAAACACAAAATAATCTAATATTAGAGAAAATAACTATTTTATTTTGTCATTTTAAAAATTCATATTAAAATATTTTAAAAATTAGAAACAATTATATCTTATATTTTCCTAATATTCTAAATCAATTTATATTTTCTAATTAATAAAATAAAATAATATGTATTACTATTTTAAATTAAAGTACTACACTATATTTACCTATAATAACTTAGTGTTAAAAATACAATTATATTAAAATATAACATGTCAATTCATTCGGTCTAATAAATTTCTAAGTTATATAGGAGAGAGGGGTTAGTAGTGGGCCACAAAATGTTTACCCTCCCATGTAGAATGCCACATATATGCACATGTAAAAAACTAGCCAGACCACCACATAGCCAGTCCATTTTGAGGATGACCTATCGTGGTAAATGTTAGCAGAGGATAGTGACATGGAAAGGTGTGTTTGTATGTTCAAATGAATGCGTGCATTAATGTGACATCGATGATGGAACTCCAAGTTTCCTTCTTTATTTACTACACATCTCATCACATTTTATCACCCTTCATCTCACCTAATAAATAGCAAAAGAACCACTTAAAGTTTCATTTTCTCGCAAATCCATACCACTTTCTCTAGTTTCTTTTGCACAATGTTTGAAGAGTCCTTTATTGTATGATCTAATACTCTGATGTAGGAGAGTAGAAACTAACTATTTCAACTACATTTCATGGAGACCTCAACATCATTGCAGACAATTTTTCAACATGCACATCCCCAACTAGTAGTGTAGCTTGCCATTTGTCTTAAGCTAGGAAGTGTTTCCCTGTTTCTTTGTTGATTCTTTCCTTTTCCAAAAGTGGTGCATATTATTTGTAAAGTAGATTCATTCAGTTTTTTTGGTGAATTGATTTGCTTTTTTTATTTTGGAAACCATATGCTTCTACCAACTAGTTCATGTAGGTTACACTGGTGATTCTAAGGCTTTGATTGCTTGAGGGAAGCCAAATTGACACATGTTCAATTTAGGTGAGGATTTGTTTTGGTATTTTTTAGCTATAATTTATGTGCTTCTTTGGTTTTGTTAGTTGTGTTTGTGATTTCACTACTTAAATGTGCTCATAAACATACAAAATGAATGAGGAAATCAATTTTCTGTTCAAGTATTTCTCTAAAATTTCATTTACTATTCCATCTTTTTAAATTATATCTATTGTCTCTTTTTTACATTTCATTTGTGGTGCATAAATCAAGTTAAAATTGATTTTTTGTGGGTTTATCTATCATTATATTAATGGGCTTTCATGTGATACTATTTGTAGACTTCTTCTACATCACCTAAAATATTTCATGTGTTTTCCTTCAGTCTTCGATTGTGCAGAGGGGTTTGTAACATTTAAGGTCCTAATGCTAGCTAACACATGTTAGCCTGTCGAATTTTCTTGCCACTTCATAAGGAATGCACCTCCCTAAAGTTTCACCATCATGCCAATGTCCCCCTAGACACCCTTTCTTCAATATGGTCACTAAATCATTTGGGTGAATTTTTTGAGGAAAATTTTTGATGAACTATGAGAATTTGTTTGTTTTGTCAAATCTTATGAGGTTAAATGTGTCAAATTATTAAATTTAAAAAAAAAATCCCAACGTTTGTCAAAATTTCAATGATATTTCAATTTGTCAGAAATTTGAAGGAGGTGTCATCATAATTTTGATGAAGCATATATATATATATATATACATATATATATACATATATATATATATATACATACATATATATATATATATATATATACATACATATATATATATATATATATATATATATATATATATATATATATATATATATATATATATATATATATATATATATGTATGTATATATATATATATATATATATATATATGTATGTATATATATGTATATATATATATATAGCAGTAAAATGGTTATAATAATTACGTAATGTCGACTAGCCCTCATTTTGTGTGACATTTTTTTTTTATGAATAGAGGCCTTTGTTATTAATATAAAATATTCAAGTACAATATTCACAGACAAGAGCTGGGTGAAAGAATCACCTCGCAAGTTCACATGGCACCTAGGTCAGAAACAAACAAATATTCATCAAAAAAACTATATAACCAAAAAACCCTCAAGTTGCGAGAGTAGTAGCATAAGAGGGAGGAGGATCTTTATCATCAGGATTCCCCTAGACATTAGGCCCAGGAGTCTGATCAGGAATGGCCTAGCCATATGTTGGATCATCTTTTTCAACTTCTCCTTCCTCCCACCTAGGTGAGATAGCCAGTGCCAGGTGAGGGAACTTTCCTTAATTATAGGGAGCAGAGGTTGAAGGCCGAGCAAAAGCAACAGCAGTGGAAGCAATCACAGGAGGCCAACTAGAACCCACATCCCTCTGAGGAGGAGGGGAAGTGGAGTGGTGATGCCAATGCCATGGAGTCATGGAGTGTCTGGCAGAGGAGCTCTGGCTGTGACATCGGCCCCTGGGCAGCGTATGGTCAGCTGAAAGACAATCTGGAGGTACTCGAGCTACAGTACAAGGGGCATTGTCCCAGTACTGGAGAAACTCCTGCAAGTGGGCAACCTCCAGAGCAACTTTATCTACTTGCACCTGAATCTTCATCATTACATTATTACAAATACAAGCCTTATAAAAAAGAGATACACAAATATCCCAAAAACTTGAGAAAAAAGCACAGTGTTTCTATCTTTCCATAGAGTAAATAAAATTTCCAGCCTAAAATTATGCCATATCTAGGTGTACTGGGAAGGTATTCCCTCTCTACTACCTTCATTCTAAGCTTAGAAGTTTCTAGGGCCATTCCTGATGCTTCAACCCTGAAGTTTCACTAAATCTTGTCACTAAGAGACTGCCAGAGAGATCACTCCTGACAATCTATTTCCCTTGTTTCCTTAATATTTTCTCAAATACCACATGACCAAATCTTGGTGGTCATCACTAAAAGTGACACCTTTAATAGCCTTTTCTTCTTCTTCTTTGATCTTGTGTACTGGTGTGACCTACTTCCTAATAGAATCTAGGACAATTTCCTCAACAATATCCCATTCAAGGAGGATGCGTACCCCTACATTTCTTACTAGCTTTCTTACCTTCTTCTCATATGGTTGAAAATATTTTAAGGGACAATAATCCCTAGCAAAGTGTTGGACAAAATCTAGTGTCTTCTTATACACTAGCCACTTTTCTTTCCTAATCTCTTGCTCGCGTAAATCAAAAATATTTCTGATGACATCTTCAAGAAAATTGAAAACATGATCCATGGAGGCACATCTGGTTCTCTTTCTTAACATATCATTGTAAAAACCCTCTAAATTTGTAGGCCTACCTACTAGAGTAGCCATGTGATATGGTTCCAAAAATTCATCCATATGTGACCAACCACCCTTTGTAATCACAAACTGGTGGGCTATAGTGACTGTTGGAAAAATAGTTCATGTTCCTCTTCCTATGAGGGAAACATCCTGCAAACCTCCAATTTGTCTCAAAATCTTTGCTATTCCTATCTTCATAGGAACTCGATATGGTAGGATAAAAGGAGTCCCCTGAAGCCATACACTCTGAAAATAGTAGAAACATGGTATAAAATAATATCACCCCAATTGTGCACAATCTTGATGTCAGTAGAATACTAGTTTGGCATAATGAAATCTAACAGTATTCTTGGAACTCTAGCATTTTCTACAAATAATAAAGCCCTAAGCCTTGATGCAAAACATCTGTCAAAAGCTACAAAACTAGCTTCATTTCTATCCCAAGTCATAATTAAATTCCATAATTGGAGCAACATTTCCTTACTGTCCTTCTCCTTTATTAGGTCCATTTCCTTCTCAAAATAATTTGTACCCTTGTACAAGAACATGTACATCATCAGTGAATACCAACCAAAAGGCCTACCAACTTTGGCTCTCTAAATTCCTATTAGTCCATTATGTATAAATAAATGAATTAATGATTGATTTAAAATGAGTCAATACACCCTATAAAAACCTTTTATTATAAGTCAATACACCTTATAGAAACCTTATATGAGCTTATGTGGACTAATGCATATAATTAACTAAATGTTTCTTATTTAAGAGTAACCCTAATATCAAATATGTGCATATGAAGATATTAGTTTAACTATAAGTCATATTCATTAACCCTAAGGTATCTATTAATTATACTTATTAATTCACTAATGTATATTAGTATTGCATTGATCCATTGATCTATATTTAAGGTTTAGGTACTTTATAATCTATTGATGTAAAATGAGTCAATATAAGGTGAATTTAGTTAATTTTTTAAGTCACATGAAATACATTTGTATCCATCCATATTATAAATCACAATACATTTGATCATATTAGAAATCATAATTTTCATCCATCATAAACATCACAAGCATCCATTGTAAACATACATCATATTTATCATAGCATCATAACATAACATAACTCATCAGGTGCATCATACATCATAATAGGAACTCATTATAGACATCATGCATGTGATATGCATTGCTTAGATACCATAACCATCACCAATTCATATAGGAACATGATACATAACCATCATAATCATACATTACATTACATCATATCCATCCTGCATCATTACACATGTTAGAACATTATATTATTATAAATCATAATCATATCACACATCATACATACACAACATGTTAGAATAATCATAAAATTGTTATAATCCATCACATATGCATCATTAATCACCATCCATCACATAAACAATAAATAGTCCATATTTCATCAATAAAAAAATCATATAAGTATGTTGCCAAAAATCATGCCCGGTCTCATATATATCAAAAATTAATGTATCAATCATAATAAAAAATCTGCAAAGGTTCAAAAAATGTCACACAAAATGAGGACTAGTCGACATTACGTAATTATTATAACCATTTTACTACAATATATATATATATATATATATATATATATATATATATATATATATATATATATATATATATATATATATATATATATATATATATATATATATATATATATATATATATATATATATATATATATATCATAAATCACCATCCATCACATAAACAATAAATAGTCCATATTTCATCAATAAAAAAATCATATAAGTATGTTGCCAAAAATCATGCCCGGTCTCATATATATCGAAAATTAATGTATCAATCATAATAAAAAATCTGCAAAGGTTCAAAAAATGTCACACAAAATGAGAACTAGTCGACATTAAGTAATTATTATAACCATTTTACTACAATATTGAAACATCGTCAGAATTTTGACAAATGTTGGGCTTTTTAAAAAAAACAAAACAATTTGACACATTTAACCTCATAAGATTTGACAAAACAAAAAAATTATCATAGTTCATTAGAAATTTTCCTCAAAATATTCACCCAAATGATTTAGTGGCCATATTGAAGCAAGTGTGTCTAGAGAGACATGTGGCATGATGGTGAAACTTTAGGGAGGTGCATTCCTCGTGGAGTGGCTAGAAAATCCGATAGGCTAACATGTGTTAGCTAGCATTGAGACCTTATATATTTCCTCATACATTTTGTATGTTTATGAACACATTTGAGTAGTAAAATCACAAACACAACTAACAAAACCAAAGAAGCACACAAATTATAGCTAAAAAATACAAAAAAAATCCTCACCTAGATTGAACATGTGTCAATTTGGCTTCCCTCAAGCAGTCAAAGCCTTGAGAATCGCCAGAATAACCTACATGAACTAGTTAGTAGAAGCATATAGTTTCCAAAACAAAAGAAAACAAATCAATTCACCAAAAAAACTGAATTAATCTACTTTACAAATAATATGCACCACCTTTGGAAAAGGAAAGAATCAACAAAGAAAAGGGAAACACTTCTTAGCTTAAGACAAATGGCAAGCTATACTACTAGTTGGGGATGTGCATGTTGAAAAATTGTCTACAATGATATTGAGGTCTCCATTAAATGTAGTTGAAACAGTTGGTTTCTATGCTCCTACATCAGAGTATTAGATCTTATGATAAAGGACTCTTCAAACATTGTGCAAAAGAAACTAGAGAAAGTGACATGGATTTGCGAGAAAATGAAACTTTAAGTGGTTCTTTTGTTATTTATTAAGTGAGACGAAGGGTGATAAAATGTGATGAGATGTGTAGTAAACAAAGAAGGAAACTCAGAGTTCCATCATCGATGTCACTTTAATGTACATAGGCATTTGAACCTACAAACACACCTTGCCATGTCACTATCCTCTACTAACATTTACCATGATAGGTCATCCTCAAAATGGACTGGTTATGTGGTGGTCTACCTAGTTGTTTACATGTGCATATATGTGGCATTCTACATGGGAGGGTAAAAGTTTGGTGGCCCACTACTAACCCCTCTCCCCTATATAACTTAGAAATTTATTAGACCAAATGAATTGACATGTTATATTTTAATATAATTGTATTTTTAACACTTTAAGTTATTATAGGTAAATATAGTGTAGTACTTTAATTTAAAATATTATACATATTATTTTATTTTATTAATTATAAAATATAAATTGTTTTAGAATATTAGGAAAAGATAAGATATAATTGTTTCTAATTTTTAAAATATTTTAATATGAATTTTTAAAATGACAAAATAAAATAGTTTTTTTTTTTGATAAAAATGGACGAAGCCATCATTTTTTATTAAAAACTACTTCAGAGGGTCTCCAAGAGGAAAGAAGTAGGAAGAAAACCTCCCTTCACAGCCAATATGTACAATAATTACAATAATTACAAACGTGGAATCCTACCACCGCCAAAATTCAAAATTTGCCAATTAGGCTTACATTCAAGGATGAAGAAAAAGTTCATCAACTGTGGGCTGAATCATAGGAAGAAAACAAATATTTATACCTAGTCCCCAAACCATACAAAACCCAAAACACCAATGAAACGAAAAACATAGGCTTCAATGAGAGCCCCAAATATGACAAGAGCAACTGCAGCTGCTAGTAGGAGAAGCTGACACTGTAGCCTCAGAGGACCCTGAAGGAACCACTGGAATAGCCTGGCTATGAGAGGAGGAGCCAACTAATCCATCATCCTAAGCGTAAGCCAATATCACCAACATGTAATCAAAAATGTTAAATGCATGTGCTCGAACTGAAACTGGAATAAAATCCAATAGCGCCTCCATTGAAATAGTTATTTTCTCTAATATTAGATTATTTTTTATTTTTGATATTAATCTACTACAAAAATAGAGTGTTGACCCTCACAAAACCACAAGCCAAGGGTATACAACAACATCACACTAACAACAAATAAAAATCAAAAGCATCCTATGAAAACAAATAGCAAAGGAAGTAACCATAGGTTGTGGTCAATCAACATATAAACCTTGAAATTAACATCACTACATATAAGTACAAGTAGTAACAAAAATATACTCCTATTACAAAAATCACAAAGAAAAAAAATGTCTTTCATGAAACTAGATTCCAGGTAGACAACCAAACCAAAAAGTAAAGTATTTTTTAAAAACCCCAGAGGAGTAAGGGGTTGCAGCCCCAACCAGCCACTACTTAAGCATGAAAGGGGAATCTGATGTTGCAATTTGACCGATGCAACACATGACTCCAATCATTTATAAGAGAATTAAATAAATCCTTTTAATTGCCTTCGTCATGTGTCTTTGCTAAGAATCTTTCATTGCAACAAGCACATGGAAGTCACAAAGTTGTGCATCACCCAAAGGCTGAACCTAGACATGATCCCAATATTTCATTCTATTTCACTCAACTTATTTTTCATGTTTTCAAAATCACTCAATGGATTATCCAATTATAAGGTAGGGGTGAAATTGGAGTTAGTAGCCCTTGGATAGTATTTTTATCATCCCATAGCATGCCTCTAGTAAGATCAATGGGCTCCTCTTTTGTGTTGTCAGATATGTGGGTAGATTTGTTAAGGTAGACTTGTTTGAGCTACCAATAGCATCATATTAATTTTTTTCACACTCTATAGTCTTATCACTCTCACTTTCCCTTTCAAATTTTTAATTCCCTTGTTCAGTTTTTCCTTCAAAACATAATCAACCAACAATTTTTTATTTTCTTAGCAAACCCAGTGACTAATCTATTAGATCTACATGGATTATTGTCTTCCTCTTCCACCTCTTATTTTTCTTTAATGTTCACCTTGTAGACACAAAATTTGGTTTCCTTGGTGGGGGGAAGGGATTTTTCCCTTTTATTATGGAGATAGACAACATGGGTCCTTTAATTTTCATGCTATTATCAATTGTGGGGATATCATGATTTAAAATATCCAAGGTTCTAGGTTGAGAGGAAATTTTAAAGACTCCCAAATGTTGAATGCCTTTCTTTTTATTATGTCCTAGCATATTAATGATGCTCACAAGTGTTCAAGAATGTGAAATAGGTCCCTTAGAGAAAAATAGGTTTGGGAGGGAAGAGTGCTAGGTGGAAATAGTATAGTTTAAAAATGATACCATGATGCATGGTGATAGGTTTCTTTCCCTGAGTGCGAGCACTCTCTTTAGCATCAATGACAAAAATTTAAAAAGAATTGAGTAAGAAAAAGGAAAGGAGATAATTTTATAATTCTTGAAGTGGTTAAGAAGAGGCATATAGTAGTTAAAAAAACCTTTAAAGTGCCCTTCAAGGGTGAAGTGCATCATAAGCACTAGGGAGAAAAAAGTCCCAACATGGTGGAAGTTGAGCCCTGTAGTATCCTCCCTACATCTTGACTTGAGCCTCATTTCATTTGAAAAACCTATTTAAGCTATCATTATCAACCACGTAACTGGTCTTCTTCCATTTTATTTCTTCAAAAGATAACCCAAAAGCCCTAAGTGATCACCTCATCATTGATTTTGAAAGAGATATCCCCAACAATAACTCACATTTCTTCCCAAGAGATGGAAAACTAGGCAAAAAAATCTTCATTTAACCCATTGATGGATTTTAAATATAATTAGAAATCCCCCCTTCCTTGCAAATATGCTTGTTGTGGTCCCACAACCACACTCCCCTTTCAACCTTTTGGCCTCAGGAGGGCCCCTTCTGCTTTTTACTAGTTTTGCTTGTTGCCCTTTGTTTTTGTCTTTTTTTGTCTATTGTCTTTTCTCAACTTTTCAGCCTTGTCGCCCTTTCAGACCCTTGAATGCCTGAAAGTGCGAAAAGGCTGAAGGATTCAGAGGGGTTTTGAGTGTTTCCTTAGTACCTTTTTACCCATGGCAGATGTTTTATACTTGTTAGAGGTTTGGGCCTTCAGAGGTTCGACTCCTGAAGGGGAGTTGATCTTTCAAAGCTTTTGGCCTTTCAGAGGTCTGACACCCTCGAAAAATCTGAAAGGCCGACTAACCGGGGTGCTTACGTTAGTTTCTTGGGTGACCTATATAAGGGATAAAGGGGGTTTTAACACTCACTTTTTCTCTCCCATCTCAGAAGCTCTCCACGCCGCTTGCTGCTCATCTCTAGTTCTCATCCTTTATTTTTAGTTGTCGTCCTCTAGCCTCCTATTTTTGAGGTTGGCCTTTCCCCCTTTCCTTTCCTTTTATTTATTTTTACATTTTTTGGGTCTTAGGTTAGGGTTGTTTGTGTTTCAGCCTGTCGTAGCCTAGGGTTTGTGTCTTTTTGGCTTTTCCAACCTTTCCCCTTAGGTCTAGGTTTTGGAGGTCATCCTTTTTGGCGTTGGGGATCACCAAGGTAGTCACCTTGCATCCCCTTGGTGAGTTTGTGGTCAAATTCTCTATCAGACACACTTTCAAGTTTGACTGAGAAACCCTAGTTTTAGATCTTCGGGGTCCAAAACTTTCTAAACCTGTAGAGGGACGTTTCTTCCAAGTCCTCTGTGTCTTTTGGCATTTCGGTGTTGGCCCACACCAAAACACACTATCCTAATTCAAAATGCCAAAAGACTAACCTATCGTCTAAGCATGCCAAGTATGGGTTTCAACAATCTTCAACCTTTTTGGCCTTTCACATGCTGAAGATTGTTTTCTCCCAACTCACCGAAAGTCCTCAAGCGTAAACTGTCAGGGCATCTTTTTGGCCTTTTCAGCCCTGTCGGCCTGAGAGAGGTTTCTCACCTCCAATTTGCTGAAAGAGTCAAAAGGAGGGTTTTCAAAATAGATTCAACAAGATTATTTTTGGCCTTTTTAGCCTTTTCAACCTTTTCAGCCTTTCGGAGGTCTCTTACCCCTGAAAGTTTGAAAGGCCAAAAATGTCTTCTTTCACTCCTTTTGAGCTTAATTCTAATAGTGTACTTACTTATTCTAATTTTTTTCTCCCTCCTATCATGTTACTAATCCATGTCTTGTCCTCTTTGTAGATATGGTTGAAAAGGTAGTAGCATCACCAGGAATGAAATATCATTTCAAAGGGTACCATCCACCTTCCAAAGTGACCAATTTGCATTCAGGCATAATAGACACAACCATTGGGAATGTGAGCTGGAATGACTATCTGAACAAATGTGCCCAACCAGTAAGACGATCAGAAGACTACATTTCATTAGTACACTACTCTCTAGTGAATGCAGCGGCTCACCCAATCTCCATTCAATCAGTAGACTTGATCAACAAAATGGCTAGCAACTATGTGCCCGATGAGCACATGGTGAAAAATAGCATTGGCGAGGTAGTTTTGGACCTGAGGCCAGATAACATCGAAGATGTCTTCCATTTTCCCAAAGAGGTAGATCAATTCTTAAATTTCCATATCAACAAAGGGATGGAGTTATACAATAAAGATATACAAAGGGCCCACAACATAGTGAATAATTAGTAACTGATGGAGTCTTTGCCCAAGAACAAATGGGATAGGATTGATATGAGAAGGGGATATATGCAAGAAGATATCCAAGCAACAATAACAATGATCACAAGAGTGTATGGGCTGCCAAAGTCTTCTCAATTAGAGCCATGGATGATCTTACTGATCCAAAAGATAAGTGAGAGGCAAGTGAGGTTCGGTTGGGCCTCTATTCTAAGTGATTATCTAGATGAGCAACTGGTGTGGGTAAAGACAAATCCTCATTTTTACATGACATCTTATGTTGTGTACCTACTAGCCCCTAGGGTAGTTTAACCAGGATTGATCAAAGTTGGGGCAATAGGAGAACATAACACCTAGCCATTCACACTATATTCTCAACTAGTGAGGAAATAATTCTACATGCATAACAACCTAGACTTTAGAATAGTCAATGATGCTTTCATATTCCCCATCATATGCTCCATTGAGGGAGACAATGCCAAGAGATCATCCACAGAAGCAATGACTAAAGTAAATGCCCATGGGGCATTCTATATTTAGTTCCAGACTGTCACCTACATTTGGGTGGCAGGAAGTACCCTAGCACCCAAGAAGTTACCAAGATATCCTTCTGATAGGGTAGTTCTCCTAGAGATATCCAGGTAGTTATTTGATGCTCATGAACATATCAAGCATAAGAAGAAGCATTGCTGGGATTTTCCCATTTCTATCGGCCCCCACTAAGTTCTAGATATGAAGGTATGCAAGTCTCTGACTTGGGAATGAGATGAATTCCCACTAATAACCTATAATTTGGTGAGGCCTCATTTTGATCCCATTGGTACTTACAGCCACATAATGGGGAGACATTACATTCATGAACCACATATTGAGGACCATTGGGAAAATTGTGTATATGACTATGAAGTAAGAGTCTGTGACTATTGCCTAATGAGTCTAGAGCTAGCACAAGGTGCTCTTTCATTAAGAATTGCATAGAAGGAGGTGGATGCTAACTCCAATAACATTTTGGATCCTATATATAACATAGATAAGGTGTACACGAGGGTTATCCTAAATGCAAAGGTAGATCAAAATGAAAATGATAATATGGAGTTCAAAGCCTAACATGTGGTCAAGTTGACCAAATCATGGATCACCCATCCTTTTCGAATGAATTTGGTCCCAATGAAACAACTCCTAGAGCAGCCCTCTCAAGAAAAGAAGAAGAAGGGAGAAAAGGTTCTAAAGCCACAATTCAAAGAGGTTGCTCCTCTAAAGCCAAAAACTATATATCGACATGAGCGTCCCACTACATATGGTCTAGCTACGCACTCTAAAAAGGTAAAGACTAGGATGACTGGAAGTATTACACCACCAAATGCACCTTGATCTAGTGACCTTGATTCTCCAAGCTCAGTAAAGAAAACCAAATTCAAGATCATAGGGCCCAAGTTGACTGGAGTCACCAAGGGGAATGTCTACAAGAGAAAGAAAGGATAAATGCCTACACAAATGGATACCTTGATGGAGAAAGATGAAGATGAATTGGATGAGGTACCCCTCAGTAAGAGAACCCAGTCTATGGGATTCATGAAGAGAAGGAGAGTAATGGACAATGATCCTGAGAATGTTGGAGGGAATACTCAGAAAGAACTTGTAAATTTGGATGCACTTGGTGATGATGAGTTTGAAATCATAGATTTTGTAGGGTTACATGGTTTCAAGGAGTTTGAGAAACAAGTTCCCACTTAGTTTACAAGCCTTTTCAATGGTATAAGAGAGGATGTACAACAAAAACCTCAAGAATAGGTTGATGTTGAGATGGTCAAGGTTCCTAAGGAGACTGTAGAGCTAGATAAAGACTCTGCTATTGGGGTTACTTTTGAAGAAGACTTAGTTACACAGGTCCCATTGGTTTCATCCATTCCACCTATAGCTCCACCTTGACATCCAAATCCACCTTCATTTTCACTTCAAATGCCTCCTACCACTCCACCTCCACCAGTTCATTCAACCACTCCCCTTGTGTCTCCTACGCCTCCCCCACTTAATATTCCTCCCCAAGTTCACATGCCCTCACCACAGACCCATAATGAATCAATGCCTCAGAGCTTGCAGGAACTGAAGAAAGAAGTAGAAGGCACTAGTGAGGACAAAAAGGAAGAAGTGCATATAGGATCTGAGGGGCCAAATGACAAAGGAGAATCATAGGCTAAAGAAGAGCTACACAAGAAGGAGGGAAGGCAACCAACTTACATAGAGGAAAAAATGGCTGATGAGAAGCAGATGGCTAATGAAGATGAACACACATGGGAGGAAGGTGAACAAAATACTATAGATGAATAGGAAAAAAAAAGGGAAAAGGAAATTCAAGAGGAAATAGGGATAGAGCATCCAGTGACTTCTTCCACATTGGCTCCTCCTTATGAGCCATTGAATGTGTTCTCAAAGCCCACATGGTTTACCAAAGAAATACAACCAAGGGTCAGAGTATATATAGATGATGAGGCTGATATGGCCACACTTGGATGAGCCTTCCACCAAACAACATCAATTGCTTGAGTTAGAACATTGTCCTATGTAATACAAGACCAAGCGGGCACATGGAAGGCACAGTTGGTTATTCCCACAATGGATGTTAGTACAAGTAAGATCACTCCAGATGACTATGTGTTGGAGGAGGTAGACCTGGGGGAGCCCACCAGGGAAGGTAGCAAAACCTTGGCTACTTTAGGACTAAAGCATGCTCTTTGTTTCATGGATAAAGATGAAGAAATAATAAAGGCTATCGTAGAGCAGAATGAAGTCATGAAGAGATTCATTTTGAAGATAGTGGGTCCAATTGACCTAGATAACCCCGAGGCTATTAGAATAATTTAGAGGGGGGTGAATCAATTATCCTTGGGCCCTAAATACAAAATGTATAATCTAAAACAAATTTCATAAACTTTTGTAGCTTAGTAAGATAAGATAACTCTCTGTCTATTCTTTTACCGATTACCAGTTATTAGCTCATAGTGATTACCCATCAAAATCAACATGCAGTATGTAAAGTATGACAATAAACAATCATCAAAAACAACACATAACACAAAATATTTTAACGTCAAAACCCTGTGAAGGGAAAAACCACTTGGGACTGGCAACCCAAAATATTCACTCTTCTGAAGTGAGGTCGGTGAAGACCCAACACTGTTAAAGGTTAAAAACACACTGTTAGGTGTGACCTTGTTAGATGATTTAACACTAACCATTATCATCCAACCAACATTCACTATGGGGTTGATAGGATAACAATGTTCATTCTATGAATGATACATAAAAAGACTTTACTAGTCCACTCGGTTAAGAGATTTGTTTGTGTACAATGGTTAAACTATAATAGTAGGTGATCTGCCTTAATACAATCTTCAATTGTAGATATATAGATCAATGTTAAGTTCACACAAATATTTCTGATCAATGTAACACTTCTGATTCAACACTATATCAACTTACTATTCATTGGTAATTACTCACTTTCGCTCAGTTATAACTCTACAGTAGGGTTCTTCTTAACTAGTATGATCAGAATGCATGAAAACTTGTTCATGCAATAATTTTGTAGTTTTTCTTTTCTTTCAGCAGCACTTGCTCATGCAATCATCAGTCTCTTATATAGACATATAAACCAGTTTCTTCTTGTCCATCAAATTTTTCCGCTTAATCATATCAGTTGATTTTTCCACTTTATCCTTCCTTAGCTGATACGTTTCAATTTGGTTCATCAGATCTTCCTTGAATTTTACTAGCCATCGATCTTCATAACAAACTTTATCCTTTACTTTGATTTCATGACACACTTTACAGCTCATCAATCTGTGTCATCATTGTCAGCTAAACTAATCATTTAGTTCTTTTCTCTTTGCTCGGTTAAGAAAGAAATGCGTTGGTAAACACAAGCTCAGTTAGTATTGTCATCATCGGTGTACACTGAACTTCATCGGTGTATACTAAATTTGCTTCATTAACCGACCACACTGCTTTGTAACAATTTACTCCTTTCTTCATAACAAATCACTATAACATAATAAATTCAACATAATGACATCATAGACTCATCAACAAGATACTCAATGAATTCCTTATCCTCATCTGACATATACATCTTCCTCATGTAGATATTTTTTTTCTTCATCTCATTCACCTTTCTTTAGATGTCTCAGTATAGTAACTTACAAGATTAGTACTATCAAGCTAGTTGACATCAATGACAACATAAAATTGATTCTATTATCTTACATAACATTTTAATGCTCAATAAGTGATCAACTATCACTAACAATCTCTCCAATCAAGTTATCAATCAGTTGTAGTCTAACAATCTCTCCCTTTGGCATTGATGGCAACACAAGTAATATGAAATATGCCATGTACCAAACATGTACTCTACAACTCTATGAACAAATGCTATATCTCTCCCTCAGCTAAATCTTTTATATGTTTAATCACTATGTTACTAATCAGCATTGTCAAAATACAGCTTTCTTCTGCGGATTAAACCTTTTTAGTGCTTTTTTAGATTTATCTTTTGTTCTTTAGTAATTGATCTTCAATGCTCTCCTTGTTGACATTCTCTCCCTAGTTTCATCTTTGACATTTTGCTCCCTTTGATGTTTCATATTGACATATCTCTCCCTTTGACAACAATGCCAAAGAGCAATAGAAACATATAGCTCCTTTGTAGCCAAGTAACTCTATTATCAGGTGCAGTCTCTGTATCTTTATATACTGATATCCCAATCTGTTTCTATTTTCCAAACTTATCATGACCTTGAACATGATCCAAAGTGTGAACTATGTTGCATCAACATGAATGATCTTCTAATTGGATTTAGGCTGATGCAACCTCCAAATCACATTAGTGACCAATAGACAAGGGACAGACCCCTAGTCTAGTCCTCAAGTAATCAAATGTATCTTTCGGTAAAGCTTTTGTAAATATATCTGCAAGTTGTTCTTTTGATGTAACAAATTCTAACTTCACTTGCTTCTCTTGTACTTTTTCTCTTAAGTAGTGATATTTAATAGATATATGCTTTTTCTTTGAGTGCATCACTAGATTTTTTGAAATATTAATTGCACTGGTGTTGTCACAATATATAATCATAGGCTCAGTGATTACCTCATTCATGCCTTCCAACACTTGTTTGATATATGCAATGTTTGAATAGTTTGTAGTAGTAGCAACATACTCTACTTCAGTTGTAGATTGAGAAATGCAAGCTTGTTTCTTACTTGTCCAAGTACCAAGTCATTCACCAAAGAAAAATGCTCCTTCGATTGTACTTTTTTTGTCATCCACATTCCCAGCCCAATCAGCATTGGTGTATACCTTTAGCTCAAATTTGCCTTCATTAGGATACCATAATCCATAATCCTCTATTTTCTTCAAGTATATTAAGATTCTTTTAGTAGCAATCATGTGTGATTCTCTAGGATTAGCAAAAAATCTAGCAACAATTCCCACAGCATTAGCTATATTCTCTAGGATTAGTAGAAAATCTAGCAACAATTCCCATAGGATTAGCTATATCTGGTCTACTGTGAACTACATACATTAACTTACCAATCATGGATCGGTAAAGTGTCTGGTTTACCTTTGTATTTTCATCTTCCTTTGTCAATTTACATCCAGTAGCCATCAGTGTCCCCAAAGGTTTAGCATCTTCCATGCCAAATGTCTTCAGTACTTCCTTTATGTATTTAGATTGTGTGATGAATATTCCATCATTTTGTTGAATCACTTGCAAGCCTAGAAAGAACTTAATCTCTCCAAACATAGACATTTCAAAATCATTCCTCATGTCATCAGCAAAAGATTTACAGATTTGATCTTGTCCTCCAAATATTATATCATCCACAAATATTTCAGTAATAATAATAGTATCATTAGTATCTCCTTTCATATAAAAATTGTTGTTTTCACTGGTTCTAACAAATCCAATACTTAACAAATAAGTATGTAACCTTTCATACCATTCTCTCAGTGCTTGTTTCAAACCATACAAAGCTTTATGTAATCTACATACCATGTCTTTATTGTCTGGATCAAAAAACCCTTCAGGTTGTTCTATGTAGACTTCTTCTTCAAGTATACCATTCAAAAATGGTGACTTCACATCCATTTGATAGACTTTAAATTTCTTATGTGTAGCATATGCAAGTAGCATTCTAACTCCTTCCAATCTAGAAAAAGGTGAAAATGTCTCACCATAATCAATTCCTTCTTCTTGTGCATATCCTTTGCATACCAATCTAGCCTTATTTCTTGTTACTTCACCATTTTCATTTAGTTTTTTCCTGAATATCCACTTAGTACCGATAAAATTCTTATCTTTTGGTTGGGGTACTAAGGTCTAGGTTTTGTTTTTCTCAATATATTCTATTTATTCTTTCATTGCATTAACCCATTCATCCTTATCTAATGCAACTTTCATAGTTTTAGGCTCATATTCATAGACTAAACATGTACCTTGTCTTGTTTTACTCCTTGTTTGTATTCCAGCTTGTTTGTCTCCAATAATTTGGGTCTCAGGATGATGCCTTTTGAAAAAAATAGCTAGTATCCGATCTCTTCTTTCTTGTTCATCCTGGGCAAGTTCATTTTCTTGTTCATTAGGTACTTCCTATTCATCAGTATTGTTTCCTTGTTCGTCGGTATTGTGCTGAGATTGTTCATTATTGTTCTATTGTATCCTGGCATTGCTTTGATGTTGACTGATATTGTTCTATTATAGCCCAGTTGTCACTATTTTCACTGTCAGTAGGAACTCAAGGTGTTCAATGTAAGTGAATCTACTATAGTCTTTCAGTTACTTTGTACTTTCCTCTGCATTCTTGTCATCAAACTAATCAACTCTAACATTAGTACTTTCAATCATCTTGTTAGTAGCTTTATTCAAACACTTATATGCTTTTCTTTTAGTAGAATATCCTAAGAATATTCCTTCATCACCTTTAGAGTCAAATTTTCCATTTCTCTCATCTTTTAGAATAAAACATTTTCTTCCAAAAATCTTGAAATAACTTACAATAGGTTTGTGTCCAAACCATAGCTCATAAGGTGTCTTGTTTGTGTCCTTTAATTGAACTCGGTTAAGCACATAAACATTAGTACTAATAGCTTCTCTCCAGTATGTTTAAGAAACATTATTCTGCAACATCAGTGTCCTAGCACAATCAACAATTGAGCGATTTCTCCTTTCAGCTATGCCATTCTGTTGTGGTGTCCTCGGTGCAAAAACCTATCTTTTAATACCATTCTCATTACAAAAATTAGTAAATTCATCAGAGATAAATTCACCACCTCTATCAGATCTTAAGCATTTCAACTCTTTACCATTTTCTTTCTCAACTTTTTCTTTATACCACTTGAACATTTTAAATGCCTCAGACTTTTCTTTCAAGAACATCACTGTCATCAGTCTAGTATAGTCATCAAAAAAAAAAAAAAAGTATCTATCCCCATAATAGCTTTGAGCTATCATAGGACCACATAGGTCAATATGAACCAACTCAAGTATACTCTTTGTTGAGAAATCCTTACTTTTAAAGATAGACTTTGTCATTTTACCTTTCTGACATTCATGACACATAACATGATCAGGCTTAGACAAGTTAGGAAAACCTCTAACCTTTTTATTTTTACTGATCTTAATCATGTTATCAAAGTTCACATGACATAACCTTTTATGCCACAGTCAAGCATCTTCATTTTTCATCATTAAGAAAGAAGATTGATCATTATCAAGATAGAATAGATTACCTCTGGATTGAGTACCAGTTCCAACAAGTCTTCCTCCATCATCAAAGATTTTCAATTTCTTACTTGCAAAAGAAACTCGGTGACCTGAATTATTCAAATGTGCAACACTCTACAAATTATAGTTTGGACATTTTACCCAGTAAGCATTATCACATTTTATCATATCATTTATCATCAAAGAACCTTTTTCTTTAACCATACATGGTGCATCATTACCCATTCTTATAGATCCACCATTGTGTTCTTCAAGATGATCAAACTTATCTTCATCTCCAGTCATATGATGTGTACAAGCACTGTCTATGATCCATGTATCATTTTTATTAACCTTAGATATAAGTGTTGTCTCTACATACCTTTCATCTTCTTCTGAGTCATCCTTCATTGCAACAAATACCACTTCCACATATTCATCAGTGTCGGTATCAGTGAAATCTTCTTCAACAATGTAGCATACTTTCTTTCCTTTATCCCTTTTGTCTCGGTTGTCTTTTTTGTATTGTCGGTAACTTCTATTTCCACTTCTTCCATAGCTTCCTTGATTAGATCGATCTTTGTTTCTATCATCATCTCTTTTTTAGGACATCTAGCAGTAATATGACCAACCTCTTTACAATTAAAGCATGCCAAAGGTAGCTTACCTTTATACCTTCCTTTACCTTTGGCTAATCTTCTGGCCATAAGTGCTTCAAGTTCATCAAGATCCTCATCGGTATTACTATCACTATCATTATTCTTACTTCTGCTAGACTTACCAATCTTCAGAGAACTCATGAAAGTAGATTCCATAGACAGAACAACACTATTGTCAAAGTTATTCAATTCAAAGGTTGTGAGCTTACCAATCAGATTGTCAAGTGTAAGGGCATTACTGGCAGACCTGGTCTAATGAATTACAGATATTCTTATTGCATAAATAGGTAATAAAGTTCTTAAGATTTTGCTTACCATAGTCTCTTCATCAATAACACCATCGGAGGCTCTAATAGCATGTACAACTTCTTTGATTCTATTTGTGTACTGGACAATGTTTTCTCCTTCTTTCATCTTCATGTCATCAAATATCCCTCTTAGACTTTCGGCTCTTGCTCTTTTAACATTTGTATCTCCACTGTAGATTTGAGCAAGTTTGCCCCACATGTCTTCAGCACTAGTACAACCTTTGATATCTTCAAATTCAGCATCTGTATAAGTAGCAACAATTTCCATCATTGTAATATTGTGTTCATGTCAGTCTCTTAAATGATCAAGGGTCAGGGGCCCAGTAGGAGGTGCAAGGTAACCACTTTCCAATAAGGTGAGAGATATGTAACTTCATTCAGCTTTTCCATATGGTGAAATTGTCTTTGTTCAGCTTCGTTACATCCCTCTTATACATTTTGAGATCTTTGTGCTGAAGTCCTTAAAACTCTATTCCAAGCAACCTAAGCAGCTTGTATCTAGCAACCAATGTTGCTCTGATACCAATTGTTAGAATAACTAAGAGGGGGGTGAATCAGTTATCCTCAGGCCCTAAATACAAAATGTATAATCCAAAACAAATTTCATAAACTTTTGCAGCTTGGTAAGATAAGATAACACTCTGTCTGTTCTTTTACTGATTACCAGTTATTATCTCATAGTGATTACCGATCAAAATCAACATGCAGTATGTAAAGTATGACAATAAACAATCATCACAAAAACATACATAACACAAAATATTTTAATGTGGAAACCCTGTGAAGGGAAAAACCACCTGGGACCGGCAACCCAAAATATTCACTCTTCTGAAGTGAAGTCAGTGAAGATCCAACCTTGTTAAAGGTTACAAACACACTATTAGGTGTGACCTTGTTAGAGGATTTAACACTAATCATTATCATCCAACCAACATTCACTATGGGGTTGAAAGGATAAAAATGTTCATTCTATGAATGATACATAAAAAGACTTTCCTAGTCCACTCGATTAAGAGATTTGTCTATGTACAATGGTTAAACTATAACAGTAGGTGATCTGCCTTAATGCAATCTTCAATTATAGATATATAGATCAATGTTAAGTTCATACAAATTTCTCTGATCAATGTAAAACTTCTGATTCAACACTATATCAACTTACTGTTCGTCGATAATTACTCATTGTCACTCAGTTATAACTCTACCATAGGGTTCTTCTTAACTAGTATGATCAGAATGCATGAAAACTTGTTCACGCGATAATTCTATAGTTTTTATTTTCTTCCGGCAGCACTTTCTTGTGCAATCATCAGTCTCTTATATAGACATATAAACCATTTTCTTCTTGTCCATCAATTTTTTCCACTTAATCATATTAGTTGATTTTTCTACTTTATCCTTCCTCAGCTAATACGTTTCAATTTGTTCATTAGATCTTCCTTGAATTTTACTAGCCGTCGATCTTCATAACAAACTTTATCCTTTACTTCGATTTCATAACACACTTTACAGCTCATCAATCTGTGTCATCATTGTCAGCTAAACTAATCATTTAGTTCTTTTCTCTTTTCTCAGTTAACAAAGAAATGTGTCGGTAAACACAAGATCATTTAATACTGTGATCATCGGTGTACACTAAACTTCATCGGTGTATACTAAAATTGCTTCATTAACTGACCACACTGCTTTGTAACAATTTACTCCTTTCTTCATAATAGATCACTGTAACATAATAAAGTCAACATAATGACATCATAGACTCATCAACAAGTCACTCAGTGAATTCCTTATCCTCATCTGACATATACATCTTCCTCATGTAGATATTTATGTTCTTCATCTCATTTACCTTTCTTCAGATGTCTCGGTATAGTAACTTACAAGATAAGTACTGTCAAGCTAGTTGACATCAATGACAACATAAAACTAATTATATTATCTTACATAACATTTTAATGCTTGGTAAGTGATCAACTATCACTAACAATCTCTCCAGTCAAGTTATCAATCAGTTGTAGTCTAACAAAGGCCTCATTACAGGCAATTTTGGAGAAGAGAGGGGAAGTAAATACAGATGTTCCACATTCTTTGTGTAGGCTTGTGCCAATTGGAAGCTGGATTTTGAATAGTTTTCTAGTCTATCTCTCAAGAGGATTCTAAGGCCCTTTTGAAGCATTTTGGCAAGAATAACTTCCTTGATGGAAATCATGAGTTAGGAAAATGGTGTAGAAGAAATGATCCTAAACTAGCAGAAGGTATTGGACGAGCTAACAATAATAAGGAAGCAACGCTTCCAGGTCTTGGTGAAGATATATGAAGGCTCAGAATTTGATAGTTTTGAAGAGTGGATCCAAGAGATAGCAGTGGCATTGGCCATATTTGAAAAAGTTCTCAAAAGATTAAACAAGAGAAGAGACAGTAGAATGCTTTTTGCAAAAGAGTTGCAGGAGTTCTTTGAGGGTCTGGACCTAGATCTGTTTGATGAAGAAGATAAGAAAAATATGTATTTAGTAAATGATATCATAAATCAATACCTAGGGATATTTCAAGGAGTGAAGACTAAAGAAGACCTCTAGCAAATGCTTTATCAAAAGGAGGAGATTCAGAAAAACCTATCTCACGAAGAAGAAATAAAGAGTTTTTCAGAAGAGTTGGTTGACTTCCAAGATAGGCAGAAAGAAGTGCTTGAAGGGATTAAGATGCTAAAATTTGATGAAGTCTTGGAGATTGTGGATAGATTCAAGAAAGAAAATCTAGAATTTCCCCCCAGCCAATAAGCATCGAGTCCAAGATCTGCCAAATTTTGTGTGTAAAAATCCAGTTTTGACACTTGGCCATTTTTGCATAGCTTGATTTTTAGCATTTCAGCCATGTGGATTTTTTGGCCACCGACAGGTCTAAAAGTCTGGAATTTTGGAGATGGAGGACTTAGTACTTAGTCAATTTTGGAGCTTCAGTTTTTCAGACCAACTATCAGGATTTGGGCACTTTTTGGCACGTCCGAAAGTTAACTCTAGTTATCTCAGAGATCATTTTCCAGTCATCTGGGCTTCTTTTTTGGGATTTTTTGTGCATGATTTTGGGATCTCTTCCAGTTGGGTCCATGTGGAGAAGCTAGAGCCAAGGATTAAGGGCAGAAACACAAAGATTATCAAGTGCATGCATGAGTTCTAGCTCTATTTCTGAGTTATTTAATGCATAATTTATTCAAAGCTTTGTAATGCACAAGGTTTAATTCCATGGTAGGGTAGTTTAGCTAAGTTTCAGCAATAGTTTCTTTAATGCAATCTCTAGTTTAGATTTGTTTTCAAGTTTTAGTTGCAGCCAAACCCTAGCTGCGAAAATAAGAGTAGAGCTCTATAAATTGTAATAGAATGATGTAATGAGAGTCGATTTGATCATTAATATAACATATACAGTTGGTTCTTCATTCATGGTGTGATTTATTTGCTATCTATGTGAAATTTGTGAATGTGTGATTTTCTCATTTTTTATTTCAAAGAGCCAATTGGTTGTTTAATGATTTTAAGTTTGCGATCTTTTAGTTCAGTGTTTGCTGGTATAGCATTGCTATGTTATGAGAAATTTATGAGAAGATTATTCTTTGGTGCTTGAAGCTTAACTTGTCTCACGTGTGCACACATCTAGGGTGGCTTCATGATTTGATGAGTTTTGGCTTATCATACGTCTGCATTTGTTCAATTCCATTGATGATTGCATCCATTTAGCTAAAGATTGTGACATGATCTGATCTCTATTTTGTGGGTTTCTTCATCTTGTTGGTTATTTAATTCGCATGGTGGTGTGATGGTAGCATATGTCCATTAGATTCCTATTCAACAAATCCATTCAAATCTCTTGTTACCCTACATTTTCTAACCTTTTCTTGCAATTTGTTTTTAGTAGACTAATTGAATCAATGTTGCTTTCATCTTAAATCTAAAAATCGTATCAAAAAGAGATATCTTGGTTTCCTAAAGTTTGTTTTATAGTTTCCCTTGAGAGAAGAACTAGCAAAGGCCTCCTTGTTAATAGATTCATATTTTTCTTCCATTGAGTTATCCAAGCGGTTGAGACCCAGCCAGAAGGAACCTTGAGATTGATTCCATCAGTCTTCCAAGAGGGGAATTTTCTCATGCAAATTCTTAACTATTGTCCTCATGTAAAAATGACACTCAATAGAAGTGGTGCTAGAAGGAGGGCCCTCAAAAGTGACACCCTGGAACATTGGATCATTCTCTACCAAGAGGTTTCAATGAGTCCTTAGATCTTCACCAAACAAAGGGGAGTTCCTTGAACTTATAGAGTTTCATAGACCTCGCAGCAACCGAATGAAGCACAAAGAGGATACTTCAAATCATTTGAATCTCCTTCCATTTCCAACCATTGCTACCCCACCTGCTACTCCACCACCAGCTCTAATGGAATTTTTTGCAAATGCTCAAAGTTCACCATTGAACTTACAAGGACAACATCATCAGCTGCCCAAGAATCTTGAGAAATTCTGCCCACATTTCATCTAGGGAGAATCCAGGATAGCGGAAGAACACATCTGTGCATTCAAGGAATTATGCAATCGAAAAGATATTGCTCACCAAGATGTCATGTGCTACCTCTTCCCCTACACACTGGGGGAATTTACATATAATTGGTATCTAAACCAACCACAAGGATCCATCGCTACCTGGGGGGAATTTGAAACAAATTTCCTTAATCAATTCAAGTTGTATGTGGATCCAACATCTCTCCATCACTAGTTCATCTCAGTGAGAAAGGACTTCAATGAATCAATAGCTATGTTCAATCATCATTTTCACAAGATGTACTAGAAGCTTGAGACTCCATACACCATGCCAGGTGGCGCTGCCATACAAATATACTTGTGTGCCTTAGAGCCATTAATGTCTATATTTTTGAAGAGGCTGCCCCCGAGAGATATTGACACTTTGGACAAAGTATGTAATGAAGCCATAACATTCACTTGACAGATGGACCCGCAAGTGGGTGGAAACTATGCTATTATGCCAGCATTAGGGAAAGGTACTATCACTGGTCTGTTTGTAGCAAATAACCAATTTCCAATGTAGCATACTCCAAGGATCAATCTAGTGTCAACCCCACATGTTGTTGCCCCACCACTAGCCATCGCATACCTAGGGTATGATACACACAAGGCAGCCTTATGCGAACAAAAGGTTGTTGTCCCAAGTGAACCAGACCAGGCTCTAGTCAATGAGTTAGATGCCATGAAGAAGATGTTGTCTTAGCTAACCAAGGAGAATATCTGGATGAAGATCAACCCATCTCAAAACCAAGGGAATTACCAACACCAGGCTGCTTCCCTAAATACTTACCCCCAAAATCAAAACTACAATTATGGAAATTACAACAATAACAACAACAATAATGGTGGAGGCTATGGGAACATTCCTCAAGATAAACAGTTTGGACAAAAATAGACAAATAGAACACGGAACACATGTCTGAATAATGGTAGTATACTCATGGAAAATGCCAACTTCTTTGACTCATCAGAGGCTAACTTTACCTAGGGTCCCAACATGCACCAACCGGACTATGAATATAGGGGCAAATTTGGCAATCAGCAGGCCCGAGATCTTGAAAGTTCCCAGACCCATTTCAGAGAAATGGTCTTTGATTCCTATGATCCAAGTATAGATGGAACTTTAGTCAATAATACAGAGGAAGAAGAATTTGTATTCCCTTTCAATCAAGAACATCATCCGGAATACTCTGAGGTTCATGCTTTCCAGAACAACAAGAAGAATACATACAACCTGAGGAGTAGGAGAGAGCCTTTCACAGATGACATTCCCCTAGGAATGCAGCCCACGCCACCCGATCCAAGGGCCAGTAAAAATCCTATGCCCCTAGGAGGCCCTGGTCCTACTGTCACTCCAATAATGCAACAATAACCTACTTTGTTAAAAGGTCTAGTTTGGGCCAATGAAAAGTACAATGCAGTGGAAGAATTAAAGAAAGTTAAAACCAATATGCCAGTGTATGACATGTTGCAAAGCTATCCCACTCAACGAGAAGCTCTCCTAAAATCATTGGACCATTCCAAATCAGCCTCTTCTAACACTAACATCAAAGGAATATCCAATGTCAATGCAGTACAGGTGATGCCAACCATGTTCAAAGATAGGGTAGAGGTCCCCCTATTCCTGCTTAGCATTAAGATCTTTGGAAAGAACCTTCATAATTGTTTAATTGACTCAGGGGCCTCATGTAATGTGATGCCATTGTCCATATGCCAAAAGTTAGGAATGAATCCTCATCCAACTAACCGTGTGGTAATCCAGCTCAACAAAATGGAAGTCAAAGTCATCGGAGTCTTGAAGAATACATGTATACAACTGACGATTGACCCTAGGATCCAAGATTGCATCGACATTCATGTAGTGGACATCCCAGAGACATATGGCATGCTACTTAGTGGGGAATGGACTTGATCTTTGAGGGGGTGGTTCTCCACTGACTTTACTCAACTCTGGTTGTCATGGAAAGGGCTCAACAATCAAATCAAGATTGATGCAAAGCCTAAGCCTAAATAGATGATAACAAAGTATAATGCTCCAAAGAAGTTTTATTTTCACAAGCTAATCTGGGGGTGTACCATTTTGATAAAGCCTTCACATTCCACCTCGAGGAAGAGGAGAATTTGAAAGATAGTCTGGTGCAAGTGTTGGTGGATACCCAGATTAAAGAAAACATTCTCATAGAGTTCATAATAGGTATGAAAAAGAACATGAGACATCTCAGTCGAGATGCTAACCCAAAAATACTAATGTTACCAGGCTATTGTCATCTCTACCAAACCAACCATTTAGAATTTACATGTCGGGACTGCCAAGAGGTGGTGGTCCAGGTAATAAGCCAGATGTCTGACACATCCCGGCCTACAAAAGATACAACCACATGCTCAAGTGGAAATGGGTCTCCTCCTGGTAAAGGAGCCCAGTTCTCTACAACTAAAGATTTTATATAGGAAGAATGGAGCTCATCTTATGATGGTTGCCTACCCCCATATGATGAGGTTTGGCGTGAGGCCAGGGAAAAACAAAAGATGAAATGGGTTCCACTTTCAAGAAGAGAACATCTCGACAATGAGAATTTGGAAACCCTGAGCACCGAAAACCTATTACCACCCCAAGTCTCTATTGAACCCCAAGTTAAGATGCCTCTTCCAGAAGTAGTTCCAGAACCCCAAGTTAAAACATCTCTCAATAAGAATCGTTTAGTCTAGAAACTTTGGTTTGATGGATCCAAGTGTAAGCTGGGATCAAATTATTCAACCCTCATGGGGGTTCATATTATGCTACCAATCGATTGCAATTCCACTACACTAACAATGTTTCCGAGTACAAGGCTCTAGTTTAGGGTCTCCTCTTCGCACACGAGAAGAAAGTAAAAGCAATAGTTGTAGAAGATGACTCACAATTGATAGTTGGACAGATTAAGAGCTAGTATTCCTACACCAAAAAATGATTGGTCTCATACCACAACTGTGTATGGGATCTAATTAAGGATTTAAAAGCTTTTAACATTCAGAGCATCCCAAGAAGAAAGAATACGGTAGCCGAAGCTTTAGCAATATCTACAAGCTCTTTACAACTACTAGAGAAATCCAAATTGAAGAAATTCTTCATGGAATTGGTAGCTGTACTGGCTATCCTTGAAAACATCAAAAACTTCTAGGTGTTTCAAGATGATCAATAGATATTGGAATTTATCATGAACGCAGGAATCTTTGACAAGTAGAGCATCAATGAAGAAGAGGATGAAATAGAAGAGTCAGATGACTTAGGGATTCTAAACTTGAAGACCAATTCTATTTTGAAAGGTATGGTAGGTCTAGAGAGGATTTTTTATAAAGATGAACATGCCCAAGAAAGAGGGAAAACACTAGTAGTGGGCAGGGATGATTGTGAGCTCTACAACTTGGGTACACAACTCAAACCTAGGGAAGTTCACATTGGGAAAGTTGGCACACCAAAAGAAAAGAAGAAGATACTCAAGTTACTCACTGAGTACAAAGATGTTATAGCATGGTGCTATGAAGATTTGAAAACTTATGATCCCAATGTTATTGTCCACAACATTCCTCTGAACCCAGATGCCAAGCCTTTTCGCCAGAGACAAAGGCCAGTGAACCCTATGATCAAACCAGTGATCCAAAAGGAGGTGCAAAAGTTGCTCAATGCCAAGATAATTTTTCCCATTTGGCATTCAACTTGGGTCGCCAATCTTGTCCCTATAAGGAAGAAAAGTGGAGAGGTTCGGCTCTGTGTAGATTTTAGAAATTTGAACAAGTCCTCTCAAAAGGACAATTATCCATTGTCATCTCTTGACAAAGTATTGCAAGTGGTCAATGGTTCTCAAATGATTTCTTTTCTGGATGGCTACTCAGGGTACAACCAAGTCATGGTAAAGGAAGAAGATCGCCTAAAGATAACCTTCACCACAAAATGGGGAATATTTTCTTATCGTCATATGCCATTTGGGCTGATCAACGTGGGAGCCACTTTCCAACAAGCTATGGATGAGGCATTCAAGGGTTTGGTCAAAAAATGCATTGTTATCTATATGGATGATCTCATAGTTTTTTCAAGGAACCATCCAGACCACATTGAAGATTTACAAAAGGTCTTGAAGAGGTATCGATGTTATGGGATTTCTTTAAATCCTAAGAAGTGTGTCTTTGGGGTGACTCAAGGAAAGCTTCTTGGACACATCATATCCAAGATATGCATCTCAATTGACTCCGAGTGGGTCAAAGCTATCCTCAAATTGGTTCCACCAAATAGCAGGAAGGAGTTGAAGTCCTTTGGGAAAATCAACTTCATCGAAAAATTCATCAGTGGGTTTGTGGAGATAGTGCATCCATTAAACGATATGTTGAAGAAAGATGCTAAGATTGAATGGAGCACTCAGGCTAAAGAGGCCTTCAAAGAAATCAAGACGTCCATCACCACTACCCCAATCCTAGTCAGCCCTAATTATCTCTTGCCTTTCAAGGTTTACTCCTTCGCTTCAAAACATTCATGTGCAGGAATCCTCACACGGAAGAAAGAAGGAGAAGATGAATGACCGATAACTTTCATGAGCTATCCCCTAAAGAATGTAGAGCTCAAACATCCAAATCTAGATAAGTAATCTTTTTCCTTGATTAAGGCTATTAATAAATTTAGACACTATATCCTTCAGAGAAAATTCATCGCTATTGTTCCAGATCTAGCAGTCAAGTCTCTGTTGATGCAAAATGAACTAGGAGAATGAAGGGGAAAGTGGATGGAAATATTGTAGGAATTCGACATTGAGATCCAACCAATCAAATTAGTGAGAGGTCAAGGTCTTACCAGGATGATGGATGAAATAGAACAAGGTTTGGTGTGCCAAGTGTATACCAACAAAGGAGTAGTCACTGACATATGGTATCAAGACATATTTTACTACTTGCTACAAAATTGTTGCCCAGATGTATTGAATGGTTCCTAGTGGAGAGCACTGAAGAACAAGAGTAGTTCATACATGTTGAAAAATGGGAAGCTCTACAAATGCAATTACGATGGACTATACCTATGGTGTTTAGATCGAACCGAAGCTGGACAGGTTCTCACAGAATTTCATGATAAGTATGGTACTGAGCATGGATTAGCAAAAACTACAACTCATCAGATATTGAGATCTAGCTATTACTGGAAAAATTTGTTCAAAGATACCCATGAACACGTGCACTCTTGCCATGTTTGTCAAACTAGCACCATCTGAGAGAAACATCTAGTGATGCCCCTACAACCAATGTATGAAGTGTGCCCTTTCACCCAATGGGGGCTAGATTTTGTGGGAATGATCAATCCTCCATCCTCTACAAGCCACTGATACATCTTGACTGCAACTGATTACTACACATGCTGGACAAAGGCATAGGTTATGAAGAATTGTACCACTGAGGTGATCACCAAATTCTTAGAAGAGTTCATCATCACGAGGTTTGGCATGCCTTTTTTCTTGGTATGTAATAATGCCCCCTACTTTTCATTTGCAAGTCTCATTCAGTGGGCCTTCGAGAACCAGGTAATTCTAAAATTCTCATCCAATTACTACCCGCAAGGGAATGGATTTTCTGAATCAACCAACAAGAACCTAACAATGGTAATCAAGCATCTTTTAAATGACAATCCCAAAGACTGACACACTTAGCTAAAATGTGCTTTATGAACAGATCGTGTGAGAATTAAGAATGCTTTAGGGACGTCTCCCTACTAGTTGGTCTATGGTTTATAACTCATCTTTCTAATGAACCTAAAAATCCCTATTCTTAGATTCATGGATCAATACATCGAGGGTGAGGATTAGGTGTAGATTCATCTAATGAACTTACTGGACCTTAAAGAAAAAATAACTATGGCTCTAGAACATGTGGCCAAACACCAAGTTGTTGTCAAGTGATGGTTTGACAAAATGGAAACCATAAAAGCCTTTTGAATTTCTGATCTGGTCCTAATGTGGGACAAAGCAAAAGAGAAACTAGGCAACCACACCAAATTTCAACATTTGTGGATAGGCCCATTCTAGATCATAGAGATCCTAGGAGAGAATACTTTTTGGATTAGTTCTCTTGATGGAGAATTGGTCCCATTGCCAGTCAATGGCCAATTTTTGAAGCATTACTTCAGGTCTTGACTGGCCCCTTGTATATTCCTATACTTTAGCATCTTTTCTTTATTTTCCTTTCGGTCCTATCATCCGTGTCTTTGTTTGTAGGGGGTAACTACTTTTCAGTTTTAAGTGGTCCATTCCAAGTAGTC
Organism: Chamaecyparis obtusa; assembly: GCA_027943335.1. Classification (NCBI taxonomy): domain Eukaryota; kingdom Viridiplantae; phylum Streptophyta; class Pinopsida; order Cupressales; family Cupressaceae; genus Chamaecyparis; species Chamaecyparis obtusa. The sequence goes on along the minus strand of BSBK01008219.1, from coordinate 166,764 downwards.
TGGGCAATAGATAAAGATTTTCCATTGTCAAGATCTTTGAGGTAGTTCTATGTTGCAATGAGCCAAAGATAGTGATCATAGGTAAGGCATTTTCTTTTCAGACTTCTCAGAGGAGTTTATCAGAATCAACCATCCTCAACATTAACACATATTTAAAGGAGATCCTAGGCCACGAGCTTCTCAAGGTAGGATTCCAGTCAGCATCAGGAAATACCCATGGTCACAAAGGAAGCCTAAAAGTTAGAATCCTTTCCTAGCTAAAATATAGACTGAAAGAAAAGACCAAGAAAATAAAAGGAGGAATCCATAAAGATGAGATAAATAAAGGAATGTTCAAAGCTGGGGCAGAACAGTCTAAGCGTTGCCTCGGTTTCAAAAAAGAGAAGAAAAGATCAGAATAGAGCAAAAAAATGATATCTGACGAAGCTACAAGGAGTATCAAAGTAGTCAACATTGAACAAAAATTTGCTAATAACAAGATGCTTTCTAAAGAATCAGTTTAAAGCTGAAGCAAATTGAGTCTAAGAGCCCTCCTATGAAGTCTAAAAACTTCTATCAAATCTCATCTATAGTTGGGGAAGGGTGATTTTAGCAACCTCTATCAGGGCTATAAATGCCTGTCTGGCAATAGAGCAAGGTTAAATTGACTTATGGTTGACTTTTGATTAGTGGGCAGTGATCTAGCAATGATGGGTTGATCATCAGCAGGAGCTTATGGCAAAGGGTTTCCAAGGAAATTTGAACACACATGCTCACACACTAGATGCAAACATTATGGTTTTTTCCATCTTGATGACAATAAGAAATATGTTCAATCTGAAGATTTTTGTACTTGGCTCACTGTAGGGTAGGATTGTCTCCAAGCGGACTGGCTCTGGGAAGCTCAGGTTGTTTCCCTTTCTTTTGTTAGGGCTATTTGTTGTGGTCCCTGAACCATGCTCCCCTTTCAGCCTTTTGGCCTCAGGGGCCCCCCTTCTGCTTTTTCTAGTTTTTCTTGTTGCCCTCTATTTTTGTCTTTTTCTGTCTGTTGTCTATTCTTGGCTTTTCGGCCTTGTTTCCCCTCTAGACCCTTGGATGCCCGAAAGTGCAAAAAGGCCGAAGGAGTTAGAGGGGTTTTGAGCATTGCCTTAGTACCTTTTTGGCCTTGGTAGATGTTTCAGACTTGTTGGAGGTCTAGGCCTTTGGAGGTCCGACTCCCGAAGGGGAGTCAGCCTTTCAGAGCTTTCAGCCTTTCGAAGGTCTGACACCCCCAAAAAGGCCAAAATGCCGATTGAATGAGGTGCTTATGTCAGCCGCTTGGGTGACCTATATAAGGGATAAAGGGGGTTTTAACCCTCACTTTTTCACTCCCGCTCACCCGTCTAGAAAGCTCTCCTTACCACTTGCTGCTCATCTCTAGTTTTTGGCCTTTATTTTTAGTGTTCATCCTCTAGCCTCTTATTTTTTAGGTTGGCCTTTCCCCCTTTCCTTTCCTTTTGTTTATTTTTGCATTTTTTGGGTCTTAGGTTAGGGTTGTTTGTGTTTTGGCCTTTTTAGCCTGTCGTAGCCTAGGGTTTCTACCTTTTTGGCCTTTTCAACCTTTCCCCCTAGGTCTAGGTTTCAGAGGTCAGCCTTTTTGGCCTTGGGGATCACCAATGTAGTCACCTTGAATCCCCTTGGTGAGTTTGTGGTCAAATTTTTCGTTGGACTCACTTTCGAGTCCGATTAAGAAACCCTAGTTTTAGACCTTCGGGGTCTGAAACTTTCTAAACCTATAGAGGGACATTTCTTCCAAGTCCTCTATGTCTTTTAGTATTTTGGTGTTGGTGCACACCAAAACACACTATCCTCCAAAATGCCGAAAGACTAACCTATCATCTAAGCATGGAAAGTATGGGTTTTGACAATCTTTGGCCTTTTTGGCCTTTCACACACCGAAGATTGTTTTCTCCCAGCTTGTCGAAACTCCTCAAGCACAAACTACCAAGGCATCTTTTCAGCCTTTTCAGCCTTGTCAGCCTGCAAGAGGTTTCTCACCTCTGATTTACTAAAAGAGCTGAAAGGGGGGTTTTCAAAATAGATTCAATGAGATTATTTTTAGCCTTTTGGAGATCTCTTACCCCCGAAAGTCCAAAAGGCCAAAAATGTCTTCTTTGTCCCCTTTTGAGCTTAATTCTAATAGTGTACTTTCTTTTTCTATGTTTTTTCACTCCTATCATGTTACTGATCCATGTCTTGTCCTCTCTATAGATATGGATGAAAAGGTAGTAGCATCACCAGCAATGAAATATCAATTCAAAGGGTACCATTCACCTTCCAAAGTGACCAATTTTCATGTAGGCGTAATAGACACAGACATTGGGAATGTGAGCTAGAATGACTACTTGAACAAATGTGCCCAACTAGTAGGATGATTGGAAGACTGCACTTCATTAGTACACTACTCTCTACTAAACACAGCGCCTCACTGAGTCTCCATTCAATCAACATACTTGATCAACACATTGGCTAGCAACTATGTGCCCAATGAGCACATGGTGAAAAATAGCGTTGGCGAGGTAGTTTTGGACCTAAGGCTGGATAACATTGAAGATGTCTTCCATTTTCCCAAAGGGGTAGATAAGTTCTTCAATTTCTATATCAACAAAGGGATGGAGTTATATAATAAAGATATACAAAGGGCCCACAACATAATGAATAATGAAAATCTGATGCAGTCTTTTCCCAAGAACAAACTAGACAGGATTGATATGAGAAGGGGATATATGCAAGAAGATATGCAAGCGGCAATAACAATGATCAGAAGAGTGTACGGGCTACCAAAGTCTTCTCAATTAGAGCCATGGATGACTTTAATAATCTAGAAGATAAGGGAGAGGCAAGTGAGGTTTGATTGGGCCTCTATTCTAAGTGATAATCTAGATGAGCAAGTGGTGCGGGTAAAGATAGATCCTCATTTTTACATGACATCTTATTTCATGTACCTGCTAGCCACCAGGGCAATTTACCTAGGATTGATCAAAGTTGGGGCAATAGGAGAACAAAACACCTGGCCATTCACACTATATCCTTAGCTAGTGAGGAAAGATTTCTACATGCATAACAGTTTGGACTTCAGAATAGTCAATGATGCTTTCATATTCACCATCATGTGCTCCATTGAGGGAGACTATGCCTAGAGATTATCTACAGAAGAAGTGACTAAAGTAAAGGCCCTTGGGGCATTCTATATTTAGTTTCAGACTTTCACCTACATTTAGGTGGGAGGAAGTACCCTGGTACCCAAGAAGTTACCAAGATATCCTTCTGATAGGGTAGTTCTCCTAGAGATAGCCAAGCAGTTATTTGATGCTCATGAACATATCAAGCACAAGAAGAAGCATTGTTGGGATTTTCCCATTTCTATCGGCCCCCACTATGTGCCAGATATGAAGGTCTACAAGTATCTGACTTAGGAATGGGATGAATTCCCATTGACAACCTACAATTTGGTGAGGCCTCATTTTGATCCCATTGGTACTTATAGCCACATAATGGGGAGATATTACATTCATGAACCACATATTGAGGACCATTGGGAAAATTGTGTAGATGAATATGAAGTAAGAGTCTGTGACTATTGCCTAATGAGTCTAGATCTGGCACAAGGTTCTCTTTCATTAAGAATTCCACAAAAGGCGGTGGATGTTGACTCTGATAACATTTTGGATTCTTTATATATAACACAGATAATGTGTACACGAGGGCTATCCTAAATGCAGAGGTAGATCAAGATGAAAATGATAATATGGAGTTTAGAGCCTGACATGTGGTCAAGTTGACGAAATCATGGATCGCCCATAATTTCCCAATGAAGCCGATCCCAATGAAACAACTCCCAGAATAGCCCTGTCGAGAAAAGAAGAAGGGAGAAAAGGTTCTAAAGGCACAATTCAAAGAGGTTGCTCCTCTAAAGCCAAAAATTGTATATCGACATAAGCATCCCACTGAATATGGTTTGGCTATGCACTCTAAGAAGGTGAAGACTAGGATGATCAAAAGTATTGCGCCACTAGATGCACCTTCATCTAGTGACCATGATTCTCCAAGCTCGGCAAAGAAAACCAAATTCAAGATCATAGGACCCAAGCCGGTTGGAGTCACCAAGGGGAATTTCTACAAGAGAAAGAAAGGCTCAACACCTACACAAATGGATACCCTAATGGAGGAAGATGAAGATGAATTGGATGAGGTACCTCTCAGTGATAGAACCCAGTCTATGGGAATCATGAAGAGAAGGAGAGCAATGGACAATGATCCTGAGAATGTTGGAGGGGCTACTCAGGAAGAACTAGTAAATTTGAATTCCCTTGGTGACAATGAGTTCAACATCACAGATTTTGTAGGGCTACATGGTTTCAAGGAGTCTAAGCAACAAGTTCCCACTTAGTTCACAAACCTTTTCACTGGTATGGGAGAGGATGTACAACAAAAGCCTCAAGAACAGGTTGATGCTGAGATGGTCGAGGTTTGCAAGGAGACTGAGGAGCCAGATAAAGACTCTATTGTTGGGGTCACTTCTGAAGAAGACTTAGTTACATAGGTCCCATTGGTTTCATCCATTCCACCTCCACCTCCACCTTAGCATCCAAATCCACCTTCATTTCCACTTCAAATGCCTCCTACCACTCCACCTCCACCAGTTCATTCAACCACTCCCCTTATGTATCCTACACCTCCCCCACTTAATATTCCTCCCCAAGTTCACATGCCTTCACCATAGACCCATGATGAATGAATTCCTTAGAGCTCATAGGAACCAGAGAAAGAAACAGAAGTTGCTGGTGAGGACAAAATGGAAGAAGTGCACACAGGATCCAAGGAGCTAGATGAAAAAGGAGAATCACAGGCTAAAGAAGAGTTGCACACAGAGGAGGGAAGGCAACCAACTGACATGGAGGAACAAATAGCTAATGAGCAGCAGACGGTTGATGAAGAGGAACACATGTGGGAGGAAGGTGAAAAAAATATTGGAGATGAACAAGAAATAGAAAGGGAAAAGGAAAGTCAAGAGGAAATAGGGATAGAGCATCCAGTGACTTCTTCCACATTGGCTACTCCTTATGAGCCATTGAATGCATTCTCAAAGCCCACATGGTTTACCAAATAAATACAGCCAAGGGTCAGAGTATATATAGATGATGAGGCTGATATGACCACACTAGGGCAAGACTTCCACCAAATTGCATCAACTGCCCAAGCTAAAACATTGTCCTATGTAACACAAGATCAAGCTGACAGGTGGCTGTTCCCACAATGGATGTTAGTAGAAGTGAGATCACTCCAAATGACTATGTGTTGGAGGAGGTCGACTTGGGGGAGCCCACCAGGAAAGGTAGAAAAACCTTGGTTACTTTAGGACTGAAGCATGCTCTTGGTCTCATGGATAAAGATGAAGAAAGAATAAAGGCTCTCATAGAGAAGAATGAAGCCATGAAGAGATTCATTTTGAAGATAGTGGGTCAAATTGACCCACATAACTCTGAGGCCTCATTATAGGCAATTTTGGAGAAGAGAGGGGAAGTAAATACAAATGTTCCACATTCTTTTGTATAGGCTTGTGTCAATTGGAAGCTGGATTTTGAACAGTTTGCTAGTCTATCTCTCAGGAGGATTCTAAGGTCCTTTCAAAGCATTTTGGTAGAAATAACTTCCTTGATGGAAACCATGAGAGAGGAAAATGGTGTGGAATAAATGATCCTAAAATTGCAGAACGTATTGGACGAGCTAACAATAATAAGGAAGAAATGGTTCTAGGTCTTGGTGAAGATATATGAAGGCTCAAAATTGGATATTTTTGAAGAGTGGATCTAGGAGATAGCAGTGACATTGGCCATATTTGAAAAGGCCCTCAAAAGATTAGACAAGAGAAGAGACAGCAGCATGCTTTTTGCAAAAGAGTTGCAGGAGTTCTTTGAGGGTCTGGACCTAGATCTATTTGATGAAGAAGATGAGAAAACTATGTATTCAGTACATGATATCATAAATCAATACCTAGGGATATTTCAAGGAGTGAAGACTAAAGAAGACCTCTAGTAGATGTTTTATCAAAAGGAGGATATTCAGAAAATCCTATCTCGTGAAGAAGAAATAAAGAGTTTTACAAAAGAGTTGGTTGACTTCTAAGATAGGCAGAAAGAAGTGCTTGAAGGGATTAAGATGTCAAACTTTGATGAAGTCTTGGAGATTGTGGATAGATTCAAGAAAGAAAATCTAGAAGTGCCCCCAAGCCAATAAGCATCCAGTCCAAGATCTATCAAATTTTGTGTGTAAAAATCCAGTTTTGACACTTAGCCATTTTTGCAAAGCCTGATTTTCAGCATTTTGGCCATATGGATTTTTCGGCCATCGACAAGTCTAAAAGTCTAGAATTTTGGAGATGGAGGACTTAGTACTTAGTCAATTTTGGAGCTTCAATTTTTCAAACCAACTGTCAGGATTTGGGCATTTTTTGGCACGTCCGAAAGTTAACTCTAGTTATCTCAGAGATCATTTTCCAGTCATCTAGGCTTCTTTTTTGGGATTTTTTGTGCATGATTTTGGGATCTCTTCTAGTTGGTTCTAGGTGGAGAAGCTAGAGCCAAGGATTAGGGGCAGAAACATGAAGATTATCAAGTGCATGCACGAGTTCTAGCTCTATTTTTGAGTTATTTAATGCATAATTTATTCAAAGCTTTGTAATGTACGAGGTTTAATTATGTGCTAGGGTAGTTTAGCTACGTTTTAATAGTAGTTTCTTTAATGCAATCTCTAGTTTAGATTTTTTTCAAGTTTTTGTTGTAGCCAAACCCTAGCTATGAAAATAAGAGCAGAGCTCTATAAATTGTAATAGAACGATGTAATGAGGGTCAATTTGATCATTAATATAACATATACAGTTGGTGCTTCATTCATGGTGTGATTTATCTTCTATCTATGCAAAATTTGTGAATGTGTGATTTGCTCATTCTTTATTTCAAAGAGCCAATTGGTTGTTTAATGATTTTAAGTCTGCGATCTTTTAGTTCGGTGTTTGTTGGTATTGCATTGCTGTGTTGTGAAGAATTTATGAGAAGATTATTCTTTGGTGCTTGAAGATTAACTTGTCTCACATGTGCGCACATCTGGGTTGGCTTCGTGATTTGATTAGTTTTGGCTTATCTTACGTCTACATTTGTTTGATTTCACTGATGATTGCATCCATTTAGCTGAAGATTGTGACATGATCTGATCTTTTTTTTGTGGGTTTCTTCATCTTCTTGGTTATTTAATTCGCATGATGGTGTGATGGTAGCATATGTCCATTAGATTCCTATTCAGCAAATTCATTCAAATCTCTTGTTACCCTACATTTTCTAACCTTTTCTTGCAAGTTATTTTTAGTAGATTAATTGAATCAGTGTTGCTTTCATCTTAAGTCTAAAAATCATATCAAAAAGAGATATCTTGGTTTCCTAAAGTTTGTTTTATAGTTTCCCTTGAGAGAAGAACCAGCAAAGGCCTCCTTGTTAACAGATTCATATTTATCTTCTATTGAGTTATTCAAGTGGTTGAGACCTAGCCAGAAGGAACCTTTAGATTGATTCCATCAGTCTTCCAAGAGGGGAATTTGCTCACACAAATTCCTAATCGTTGTCCTCATCTAAAAATGACGCTCAACAATGCCACATAGTGGATTCATTCTTGAAATTGTCTACTTTACAAGGCTAAATGCAAACTCAGTCTACTCCCATTGCTATAACAAAATACCCAAGACAACTTACTCTAGAGAAAAAAAATTAACCCTTGATACGGTTATGAAAAATTTTCATTATCAAAGAGGGATTTAAAAGAAAGATAAATATTTTTGTATTTGGTTGTGTATAATCATTAAACCATCCACCACATAAATTTGACTTATGTGAGCTAGAGTTTCCTACAAGTGAGAGTCTTTTCAACACATAGTAACATGAGTATTCACCTTTACAAGGGAGGCAATGATAAATTCTTATGTGACTGTCTGTAACCCTCACATAATGTCATCTCGTCATTATAGGACCCTCCTCCAAATTAGTGTAATTTTCTTCATAAACTAAAGGAAACCTAGACATGATAGTACACCATAGATGACCTTTAATATCATTAATATAAATATTACTTTATTTTTTAAATTTATAATTATTAAAAATAATTACTTAATATAAATATTAATTTATTTTTTAAAAATTAGTATTTTTATTAAAATGTCAAATAAAGAGACCAAAATAATCAAACCATCATAAATTTTTCATATGATAGGTAGTGGTGACCATCAAATTCCAGTCATGAAAGGGACTATCCATGAACCTTACCAAATTGAATTTTAGACTTCTCAAGTCACACTCTTTATTACCAAATCATTACTAGATTTTAGCTAAGGTGGGCATATAGAAATGGTCTCTTGTTAATATGATTTATATAAATTATTTTTCACATAGTAATGGGTTTATATTGCAAATATTTTTAACCTACATTGCTATAAGTTTACTCATTTCACATGCTTGACCAAATAAGTGATTGCAAGGGAAACTATTTTGTCCTTAATTAGTTTCAAACGTTCAATTTTATACAAACTAACTACGACCTATGTGGCACAAATATTTTGGAGGAAAACAAATTTTTTCAAATTATTAAATTGACACATTAATTTTTAACTATAAATTTTAAATTATCATTTAGAAGTATGCTCGACTAAGTTTAATATAGGGAAAAATCTTACTAATTCTATGCATTGTTTGTTGTCTTATTTTAATATTCTTTGAAGAATTATAAATGAGTGTAGAGTTGTGCATGTTAATATGTTAGTAATATTTCCTGAGGCATTGAAAGCTATATGAAGTGATCAATTAAACATATGTAGAATATGGCTGAGAAATGACTTTACTATTTAATCCCTTGATTCTATTTTGTTTCTTTAAAATATAGCATTATTTAACCTTCTAGTACAAATGGAGTGTAACAAATGTGGCATGTTGTTTTCAACATATTTTTGGTTCTCTCCTATAACTTGCAATGTTCAATTATATTAGACTGCAAATAAGTTCTGCCTTACAATTCTCCAACATACAATTCTACAACTAAGCCATTACATAGAGGTCTTTGACTATATTTCATGTACACATGTCAACACCATATTGAAACCCTACTAATTATTTTTAACTTTGAATTTAATTTGCATAGTGTCCTCAATGGCCCTCTACACACTCTTATTGATTATCATGTTTAATTATGTGAAGTTTCAATCATTTGAACAATCAGACTAGCATAGTTTCAATAAAGATTGAGATGTGTATAAAATAAAATGCCAACATAACATTGTAATAACTCAATCCTTTGTGTAAAGTCTTAATAGGATTAAAAATGACTATTTTTTAAAGATATCCATGTGTTAATCAAGGTTAATTTCATGTCCAAATTAAAACACATTGTTGAGGTCTCTATTTATGTCAATTATTATAATGGTTTTGTCAAAGGGTAAGGCTAATAGTAAGGAAATTTGTGATGCTAAACCTCTAAATGAGTCCAGTTTGATAATAGTAATATTGTCATAGCAATGAAAATGTTGATATTAGGAATAACTATAACTAAGTGAAGATGCTATGATAATATTGAATTTCATAATGGCATTATCTTCCACATGATATTAGATTGATTATGGGAATTCAAGACAAGGTATCAACAAATATCCTTGATGCTAACACTGAAGGGGTGACATAAATTATCAGGAGTAATCATCTTTTTTATATTAGTTTTAACTTTAGTCTTATCAATATAATATTTCCCAAATATAAACTCTAAGTTTTAGGAATAACCTTAATGTTCCTTAGGGATAAAATTGTACATTAATTTTTCCTCTATAATTATTAATGAAAATAAAATTACTTTTGTGGATAGTAATCTTATATGATCATAAAGGGTGATTTTTGTTTAGAAGGCTTATACTTTTGTTTTTGCGTCATCTCCTCGATATCCACTTATAGTGGGTTTTTGTAGTAATTGTCGATTTATCATGCTTTATCCAGTTTGATTGTATAAACGATATGATTTTAGGGTTTCTCTTTGGAAAACCTTTTGTAAATATCATCTCCTTTTGTATTCGACTATGATTCTGAGGTTTCTTCCTGATTCTTCCACGGATGAGTCCTTGAATCAGTTTATATATATTAATAAAATTATGGTGGCTAGTCCACTTTGGCTTTAAAAAAAAAAATCTTATCTGATCATAATTAATTTTATTAAATTATTACCTTGAAAGAATTATGATCTTAACTATCAACAAATATAGGGTATGTATAGGATCATAGTGGGCCAAACTAGGCCTTCAAGTGGTGATGGAAATTTAGGAAAATAAATTTTGGCAATATAACATGGAACTGATAGGTTAACAATATTTTTCAAAAAGAAAATGTAAGAACAAAATTTGTAGAAAATTAAATGTAGTTTCTATATATGTATATATATGTACACACACATATTCCCTTGAAACTACATTGTATTGTATCTTGGTATTGCAACTACCAATGCAAGATGAAATGCATGGTGTGGTAGAAGAAGTTCCTGTCCCAAGATTGGCTAGGATATTGGAATAATTTTTTCTCTATTCCACATTCTTAGAGTTTACTATTATTGAATTATTCTTAGATCTTATGCTCAATCTAGGAGTGGTTGGGGAATAAATTGATTCCCTTTGAGATGGTTGATTTGTTTACATTGTTTCAAGGTCTTTACTAGATGCTTTTTCTATGTATCTGGAAAGCATTGTCAAGTCTATACCATCCAATTTGTTCACTACCTCTTCCCCTAATATGGAAACCAGTGCCTCTTTTTTGTTGTTAGCATCATGTCCCTTTATATGTATATGTATATACATATGTATATGTATGTGTATGTGTATATGTATATGTATCTGTATATGTATATATATATATATATATATATATATATATATATATATATATATATATATATGTATATGCATGTATATGTATATGTATATGTATATGTATATGTATATGTATATGTATTTTGAAGTGACCTAGGGGAAATTAGTTTCATCCATTCTATGGAGGCAAACAAAGTACACACTGCCAGGTATGAAAGTTTTGTTTGTGGTATGAAAAAAAGTCACCAATCAACAAAATCAATAGAAATGGGTGATTAATGAGCAAGATTTACCTTGATTGGCTCTATTCCTAGATTTAATTTCCTATGAGATATCTCCTAAGAGTTCAAACCCTATGATGGAATGAATAATTCAAAAATAAGACCACCAAACTACCCAAATCAACTGAAGCCCAACCAATATCAACTAGGTGGCATCCCTTTTGTAAAACTTTATTAATAAAAATTCTATTTAAATACCTTTAATCTAAATATTGAACACTGTAAACCTTGTCTATCATATGCTCTATATCTGGAAATAAAATAAAAGGGGGTGACCAAAATGAAAACTAAAAGATTAGCAAGGAAAAACTAACAAATGAAAAATAATTGAAATATAAAATCAGAGTGACCTATGGTGGTAATTTTAACATAGATGAGAGTTTTTAATTTTCTCTTTTTGATTCATTAATCAATGCTATAGTGAATGTTGTCCCGCAAATCTAATGCATTTATATTGCATTTAAAAAATATGAAATGTTCAATGTCTTTGTGTTTAATGTCGTACTAATTTTTTGTGTTTAATGTTGCAATGGTTAATGCTGACTTTAGCATCGAATATGATCCATAAATATAATTTATTTAGGATGCTAAACTAGGATTAAGTGTGCCTAATCTAGTGCCAATTTTTAGCCTTATATGTAATCTATTTGGACTGCCAAAGGCAATGTATAGTTCCTAATTCTAATTTTTTAGTACCAATTTATTGAACAATCGACCCAAACCACCATCACACCGTCACTAATCATTAACATTTAAACATTTAATTAACTTTCACCATTTTTCAGGTTAAAAAGGTTGACCGAAATGCACCCTTGCAAAATGACAACAAATCCTTCCTTCTCTTAACTACCACCTTGCCTGATTCAATAAAATTAAAACACGTGGCCACTGGGCCCACCATCCTCTAGTCATCTCACTTAAAACTTCTATCATTGTTTTACAGTCAATGGAATTTGACCAAAATGGCATTCTGCAAAACAACAAAGAGAACTATGTCTTTGAAGAGTTGTGGACCCTGCCACTTGATTGCCTTCACCTTTTCATGGTTGTTTGATTCTAATGAAAAAAGACTTCTTGTGAATCTTTGAAGACAGTTAAGAATCTAGGAAAAGGTAAGGGGTTAATTATTTTGATGATAAAGGGGACATTAATAGGTCACTTAAGTGATTTGTGACCTGGTATGGGAAGTCAATTGCAGAACATAGGAAAATTTTAACACCTACAGGGAAATTGGGGTTTTATTAGGATTTTAGGAATTAGGAGATTTTTTAAGGGTTTCTAAGCCTTTTTCCTTTATTTTAATCCCTAAAACTATGTACATATTCAAGCTTGTGATGGAAATTTAACCCAAAGGGTTGAAGGTGACATAAAGTCAATATTTTTGGCAATTTCTTCAACATACTTTCCTGCTAAGTATATAAGATTAGTAGTCTTAAAATGTTAGTAGCCTTTCCAAATAACATTGTTTCATCAACAAATTGTTGATGCATCACTGGTTGAACTAAAAAAGTCACTTACACCCCTTTCAAGTTTCCATTTGTTTATAGGGTGGATAACTTCCTTCCAAGAGCTTTATCCATAATGATAAATAAGAGAGGTGATAACACATCTCCTTGTTGAATGCCTCTTGAAATGTCAAAAAACCTTGAGGGTTCCCATTGATAAGAATAGAAAATCATGGCATGGATATGCAATAGAATATTAGATCTATCCACACTTTGCAGAATCCAAACCTTTCTAAACATTTAGCCAAGAATCTCCAGTTCACATTGTCATACACTTTTTTTATATCTAGTTTAATGATCATACTTGGGGTCTTAGTTTTTTAAATAGAATAATTAGCTTCTTGGGGAATGATTACATTGTCAAAAATAGATCTTCCTAGAACAAATCTTGTTTGTTCTTCTCCTATTAATTTTGGGAGAAAATTTTTTTAATCTTTTGGCTAAATCTTTTTTCAAGACCTCGTAAATGGTGTTACAGACATAAATTGTTCCAAACTCATCTAAGAATGTTGATTTTTCTTAGTTTGGAATTAGGGCTAAAAAGGTGTTGGTTATTTCCCAAAAAAATTCCAAAGATTCATGTTGCCTCTAATGCTTCAGTCATCTCAGATCCTAAAATTGGCTACCATTCTTGGAAGAAGCCATCTAGAAATCCATTAGGACCTGGTTCTTTGTCTAGAAGAAGCTAAAATAAGGATGTATGTATTTCTTCCTCCAAGAATTTATCCATCAACACTTTTTTATCCTTAGTTGACACAATCTGAGGGATGTCACTTAGCATCTCTTGTTGCACTAACAAATTTGAACCCTAAAAACTATTTCTAGTAAATTTGAATAGAAACTCACTATCTTTTTTTTTTAAATTTCTTTTTTATCTTCTATAATGCCACCATTTCCATCATTGATCTTATGAGATCTATTAATAGTTCTCCTTTGTTTTGTATTGTTGTGGAAAATAATTGCATTCCTTTTCCCTTCTTCAAGCCAAAGCTCTCTAGATTTATGCCTCCAAAAGATTTATTCTTTAGCCAAAATGTCCTCATATTCCTTTCATGACTCCTTTTCCTAATAGAATCTTTCCTTGTCCATTCCCTGAAGAATGAATTGTTCATTCATTTCCTTCATGCTTTGTTCAATTGATCTCTTTATTTCAAAAATGTTTTAAAGTGGTTCTTGTTCCACTCTTGTAATTTTTTTTATTTCTTTAGTTTGGATATAAAGTAATATAATTTGGATCCTTCAAACTAAGATTCTTTCCACCATTCATCTATCAACCCTAAGAAGTTTTTTATCTTTCATCCACATGTTTTCAAATGTGAAGGGATAGAACATTGGTTCATCTTCTCCTAATATGTCCAACTGTTTAGGAAAATGGTCTGATCTTGATACGAGAGAAATAGATACCTTCAAATAAAAAGGGAAAGAAGTTAAGTCACCTCTGTATAAGAATCTATCCAATTTTTAGATATATGACTAAAGCCAAGTCTTCTATTGTTCCATGTGAACATTCCATTCTCCAAGTCAACCTCCATGTGATTTTCCTTTGTCACCTATTTTTTGAAGCCAATATATGGCTGAAATTATTTTTGTATACCCCTCTTTTTTATGATATATGGAGGATAGAATTGAAGTCTCCACCACTGATGAAATTATTTTTTGTCCAGGATCTAAAAAGACTACTTATCTCTTCCCATACTTCCTTTATTCTTTGTCATTATCATACCATAAACATTAATTAAAGAGAACTTCAAATTTCTATACAGGTTGTGCACTAATCCTCCTAGAAATGAATCTACCATCCAACTTTTGAAAGAGAATTGTGCTTGGGTTCCATGGGATTTCCAATCCCCCTGAGGCACCTGTGATTTTTATTGATTCTAATTCCCATTTGTCTATTGATCTTTTGAATTTTTATATTTGGTTTACATTTAACTTTGTTTCTTGAGGCATGATTACATCTTCTTTGAATGAAAAATTATAACATTTTATTAAATCCTACTTGTTAGGAGCATTCATGCCCCTAAAACTCCATGAAATAATTTTCATTTCTCCTTGGGAAGGAACTTCCCCTTCCCTACATGAAAATAAGTTATGATTTTGTTTTGGTCTGACTCCTCCCCTTCACTTCTCAATTAAGAAAGGGATTTTCTGCCCTTTCCTTTCTTCTTTTCCTTCCCACAATCTAGACTTAATTTGGCTGGAAACATTCTTTGTATTCCTAGTTTTCACTACTACATTTGGGGCCAAATTTCGATGGCCATTTGTCAGATTTTCAATGCTCATTTGTTAGAATTTTGACACACGAGTCCATCACCATTTTTGCATAGAAGATTGTGACAGAAGACCTACCTATTAGTTTACCAACAACATCTCACATCAGAAAGTTGCAAATGACAATAGCTTCGAAATGGCATTTCCTGTAGTTCATCCATCAAAATTCTGATAACAAGACCTATTAGAAATATACAATCTCTATCAAAACTGACTATCGAACCATATTATTTTCGACAGTATAACTATTGGAATACCAACAGTTAGCATCATATTCTGACAGATCTACCTATCGGTGATATGGCCTCACTGTCAAAAGTTTTGTAGAATATTTTCTCTTTACAACACTTAAACTGTTGAAATAGCGATAGTTCTGCACTATTCTCTGACAGGTTTCCCTGTCGAACGTATAGCATTACTATTGCATGAAATGTTGTAAATTATTTTTTTTCTGACATTTTGTTTGTTGAATGCATAGCGCTTCTATCAAAATTAATTATTAATTATCAAAAAACTGACGGATAGGCACATTAAAGTTAACACAGCTCAAGAGACCATCATAGGTTGTCTGTTTCTTAAGTCTATATTATTGACAGAATGTTTTACCTTTCATTAGCTCATCAAATCTAGGGATTTGAAAGAATTTAATAGAATATTTTCATGACAATGTATATTATTTAAGTTGACGTTGCACGAATTTATCTACTTCGCGCACTTGTAGACTATGAGGATGGCGATAAAGAAGCATTATCATGGGAGGAGATGCTTCTTTATCGCCATCTTCATAGTATACAAGTGCGCGAAGTAGATAAATTCATGCAACGTCAACTTAAATAATATACGTTGTCATGAAAATATTCTATTAAATTCTTTCAAATCCCCAGATTTGATGAGCTAATGAAAGGTAAAACATTATGTCAATAATATAGACTGAAGAAAGAGACAACCTACGATGGTCTCTTGAGTTGTGTTATCTTTAGTCCTAGCTACCTGTCGATCATCGAGAATAATCACCGCCTTGCATTTATGTACACTGCAGAAATTGATCATAGTCTCACAAAAACATTTTACACTTGTACATCTCATCAATACTGGAGGCCTAAAGTAATTTTATATGATCACTAGCACATTTTGTGCATGGAAGAAAACACTATCCAAAGTTTCTAGATAACCATTTTTGAGAAGAGGAATGAGTGGAGGCCAAAGAAGGGATAATTGTGAAGGTTTTATAGATGTAGGTTACTGAATCATCATCTCTACACTGGTACTCAATCTAGCCTCCACTCCATATATGTCTTCTCAGAATCTAAAAACTCTCCATCATTGATTCTCATCATTTTTTCAGCGTCTCTATGGACTGAGACCTTAAATTATTGAGCTTCTCTTTGTTTCGAGAATAGTTTAACATTCTCTACTTAATAGGGCCAACCACGTGAAGGTGGAAGCTCACCTAGCCCCTCCTAGGAGCCTCTTATGACCCTTTACGACATTTTAAGACCTCTAAGATGTATTCTTACGGATCTTAAATGGTCGTAAAGGGTCATAAGGGGTCCTGGGGCACAACAACTAAGAAACATAAATGTAGGCATCATGGTCACAATTTTTTGGAGACACAACATAATTGAGTGGTTTTTCGAGATGATGCAAAGTAGTGGTTTCTTTGTATCATCTGGGAATAGCACTCAATTATGTTGTGTCTCCAAAAAATTGTGACCATGATGCCTACATTTATGTTTCTCAGTTGTTGTGATATGTACATCGCAGTCTGTCATTGTTGCAACAGCATTGCCTATATTCCACAACAAAAAGGAAGATATCTTTTTAGCTTGGGTCTTGATCCTACCCCAATTGTCAAAGGATCCAGGGCCAGGCTCGAAAGATGTCTTCCCATTCTATCTACAACATTGTGTCCATCCATGATCTCAGGAACATCATTTTCTTTCCACTCTTCATTTGCCAAAATATATCGCTTCTTCAAGCTTGCAGAGTAATCTTATTAATAAAAGAACTCTTGCCAACATTAGGGTACCCACAGATCAAAATAGTTGATGTTATTGGTGCTTGTGCTCAAGGATATCGATTCACTATTTTGAAATGGCCAAATCATTTTTATTTCGATTGTAGAGAAAAGGAGTGGGAGAAAACGAGCGGGTGAAAGGTAATCGAGAGTGAGAGAAGGCATTGCATTTTATTTGATCATAAATGCTCTTTGAAATGACCAATCATGTTTTCTATTCGATTCCTTTTGGTGTTTTTTTTTCTCATATTCAGTAGATAAAAATCATGGTGGTAGCCACTTAGCCATATTTTTGATGTTCCAGGTATTTTACAAAGATACAAGTATGTGGATTTATCATTTAATTGCTTGCAATTATTGGTCAAATGCAAATATTTTGTCATGTTGCAAGGGCAAGATATCAGTTTGGTGTTTTTGGTTTATGTTAAAATTTGATTTGGTAAAATCCTCAAAAAACACACTACATGTTCTAAAATGTAAAGAAGTTGAATGTTAAATGTAAGATATATATCTCATCCATAGTAATCAAAAGAAAGGACATGAAACTTATATGGAGATTTACCAAACCAAAAATATAAGTGAATAGGAAACATGGATTGGTACCTTATGAATTGGTTTTTGAGGTGCACAGTCTTCATCAATCTCCTCAAAACAAGACCCCTCATGAAAAATGCATTTAACACAAAAAACAAATCTACAAAACTGAACCAATGGCATGTTTAGAACAAAGAAATAGATTGATAATAATATGCTGAAAATTCTATTATGTTTAAGACACGCGAAAGGACCAGTCCCAACAATTCTTAAACATACTTTATCTGATATGATAATAACATGCTAATTAAACTGATAAAGGTGTTATCTGCATTTAATCTGCCAATTACTAATTACACAAAAAACAAATTTACAAAACTGAACCAATGGCATGTTCTTCGTATGTGATTTCTTCATCTTTCAAGCCTCTGGCATCATATTCGACCGCAAATTTCAAATGCATTGCATTTTATTTGATCATGAATGCTCTCTGAAATTACCGCATTCTACTAGTGTTGTGCCTTAGCCCATGCTTTATCTCCATTATTTGATGCTATTGGTGCTTGTGCTCAAGGATATCAATTCACTGTTTTCAAATGTTTGGGTTCATGTTTGTTGATATTACAATTCATCATATCAAATAAAGTATGTTTAAGAAGTTTTAGTGTCTAAACACTCAACTAATCCCTCTAACCGATTAGGAGTGGTTGGGGAAGTTGAGAGGAAAGTTTTCAAACATTCATATTCACTTATTGAATGCTTTGGAGACTACTGGTTTGACTATCCATGCGTTAATGTTTAGAAGAGATCAATGAAGTATTTAAAGACATTCTTACATGTTTGGAGAGGTTTAAGAGGCACTTATCATAACTGTACCCTCACAAACAATGACATAGACTGGTTTTACTAAGTTTCCTTTCTCTATTTTGAGGTTTCCTTTCTCTGTCGCAAGGGTGCAGTCAGAGGGTTCATTGACAAAATGATCCTTTGAATGGTTACTATGAATACGAATGATTTGATATAGCATATTACTCATTTTACTTGAAGTTTGGAATAGCTTGTGCAAGGGTGAAAGTAGTTTTGGTTGTTTTGGTCATGATTGTTCCTCTACATAGTTAGAAAATGTAACTGTCTAATGATTATATGAATGTTGAATGGATTAAATGCTTTATTCTTGGTAGAAGTGAATGGAGTTTCCAAGATGTGTTGAGGAGTTTGATCCTTGTTTAATGTTAATTGTTCATGCACAATCCACTCATACAACAGGGAAGTTACAATACTGAACCAATGGCATGTTTACAACAAAGAAATAGAATGATAAAAATATGCTAACAATTCTATATATTCTATTTAATACACACCAAAGGACCAGTCCCAACAATTCTTAAACATACTAGTTATCTAATATGATCAATTGTTAATAAAGGTCTAATTCTGTAGACTACTAGCACGAAGGAAGATTTGACCTAGCCAAATTTTCCTTTTACCACACAAAAAAAATGTGTGATAACTATGTCTACTCCAACCTTAATTGTTTAAGAATTCATTATATCAGATAAAGTATGTTTAAGAATTGTTGGGAGTTCTATTAGACCTTTGTTGTAAACATGTCATTGGTTTTCAAATGTTTGGATTCACATTTGTTGATATTACTAGTATATATGTTTAATGACACCATTGTATATTGTTGTCACTAAAATGACCGCATTCTACTGGTGTCATGCCCTAGCCCATGCTTTAACTCTATTATTTGATGTTATTGGTGCTTGTGCTCAAGGATATCCATTTTTTTGAAATGTTGACTGTGGTTATCAAATGGACAACCCGTGAGCTTCTAGCTAGGTGTCATTTGTATTGATAGCTTAGGGCATCAAATGTATTGTATCATTGATAGTTGAGACTTTGTTAAAAGGAAATAGGACAAAGAATGATTCTGATTTAGTTTCTCTATTTTGATCTCTAAGTGGCTTACAACCCTAGAGAAGTATATGCAAATTTACAAATGCAGTTGCAGGATACATAGCAACCGATAATTCACAAGAAATCCATGCATCCAATTTGAATAGCAATTAATAGAAAGAAATAGGGTCCTCCAATGGCCCAATCATCTGAACCTTGACTGTCCCCTCAACCAGTGACCCTTCAAAACTGGGTTATCATGCAATCAGTGAATGATCCTTCATTCTCCTAGTCTGCCCTGCATCCAAACATATTGGAAATACACAATACAATGATAACAAGTATTTCACAATCCCCCTTCCCTCAAGGGACACTATCAACCATCCCTTCCACATAGCATTTCACTTTTGTATGAGTGGATTGTGCAGGAACAGTTAACATTAAACAAGGAGAAAACTCCTCAACACATCTTTGTTGTAAACATGCCACTGGTTCAGTTTTGTAAATTTGTTTTTTGTGTTAAATGCATTTAAATGTTACATTAAGCATAGTAATAATATGCTTAATCTATTAGTAATTGCAGATTAAATGCCCATAACACCTTTATCAGTTTAGCATGTTATTATAAGATACTAAAGAAGACCTACTATTTGTCAGAGAAATCTTCACTGTCCCCCACAATGAAGACAATGAAGATTGACCTCCTGCCCCACAACAAAGAACATTGTAATAAGAATAAGATATAATATAGTGTTAGAATAAACTTTGAACAAAGACATGTAATGCTTAAGTTAATGATCTAAAAAGCTGCAAATATAGGAATTGAAAAAGAAGATAGTGCGAAGAAACATTTTCACAAATATGAAACGTGAGGAAAAGTAATAACATTAACAATGCCAAGATTCACAGCATTAAATTTCACCTACGGATGAGTTTCTATAGTGGGTTTCCTAGCATCAAAAATATGTTGAGTTGCATTTGAGTTGTAACTAAGAGTATCATGTGGAACAGACCCTAAACTTTGAAAGCGTTCTCCAACCTAGCAATTCAAAATTCAATCTAGGCAAGCATTAGTAAGTGAAATAAATTATAGACATCAACATCAACATCATCATAATCATTAGAAAAAAACTTTAAAGACATATTTTGGATAGTACAATGTTTCTTGAAAGTTTTTGTGATGCTTCTAAACTTTAAAGACATATTTTATGGCTTAATGATAACATAGATTAGTGTTTTATTTTCTGATGGAATGTTGTTGATCATTCATGGTCTTGAAGAAACTTTTGATTGTTTTGATTCTCAAGTCTTGATGTTGTTTCTCAATGTGATATAGACTGACCACAAGATGGTTCAGTTGGTCCTCTCTTTCTGTTTAATCATTTGTCTTCTTCATGGTGTAAGTGTTCATTAATATTTATTAATGGTGGATGGTGATTCCTTGGTAATAAAGGCATTGATAGCATTCATAATCATATAGCTCTTTACCTGATCTAGCCATATCATCAACATCAAGGTCAGTTTGTCTGGCCTTGGCCTCAACCTCAACCTGCTCATTAACAACGGCCTCTACACTCTCTATAGCTGCAATACAAATTGTTACATTAATCCAAACACCAATTGCAATTAAATTTGTATTACTACACCAATCAATTTAAGATGTTTACTTTTATTACTGTGATGCACATCCTCATTGTCATCAACACGCACAAGTTGTGTACGGCAAGAATTGGCAGGCTCCAAAGTTTCTAGATAACCATTTTTGAGAAGAAGAAAAAGTGGAGTCCAAAGAAGGGATAATTGTGAAGGTTTTCTAGATGTAGGTTACTGAATCATCATCTCTTGTTGATATATTTTAGAGTCTACTCTGGAATGAACAAACTATAGAGATCTAACACAGCTAAACATAGAATAAAGTAAACAAGAAGGGATAGAAGATACCCAGATATCAACCAAGTATACTCCAGTCTATATGCCTCCAACTGTACTAACAAAGGTGCTGAGGAGAACCTAATTAGTACCTTAGTGTTAGTGTATTGAGGAAGAGTCCAGTCCTAACAGAGGCTTCCAGCCCTAATCAACTCATAGTTAACATTGCCAATAATTGCTAGTTGTATGGATCAGATCATAATCTGATCTTTATTCATGATCAGAATTGTTCTTATCTATTAGCCGAAGCTGCTTATCTTTCACACCAATATATGCTGATCTAAGTTTCCTTAAGGCAAAGAATCAAGGTTTTGGGGGAGGGAAGAACGTTATGTTTTTGGTGCTTCTCTCCCTAGAATCCAACACCATATATATATGAATTGAATTCTCTTCAAGAGGGCCGACCTGATCTTATTAAATATATTTAATGTTAAAGCCAAGAGGCCAACCTTGGGCCCTTAACTAATTCAACCAACACATATATATATAAATGAAATAATAATCTCCTTATTATTATAAATTGCACAAGGGTATTTATTTGATCAGTTTGATCTTGACCGAAAGGCTATAATTATTAACAATCTGCACTGGTACTCAATCTGGCCTCCACTCCATATACGTCTTCTCAGAATCTAAAAACTCTCCATCGTTGATTCCTGTCATTTTTTTAGCATCTTGATGGACTAAGACCTTAAATTATTGAGCTTCTCTTTGTTTCAAGAATAGTTAAACATTCTCTACTTAACAGGGTCAACCACGTGAAGGTGGAAGCTCATCTGGCCCCTCTTAGGAGCCTCTTATGACCCTTTATGACATTTTAAGACCTCTAAGATGTATTCTTAGGGATCGTAAATGGTCATAAAGGGTCATAAGGGGTCCTGGGACACAACAACTAAAAAACATAATTGTAGGCATCGTGGTCACAATTTTTTGGAGACAACGTAATTGAGTTGTATACCCAGACGGTGGAGAGCAACTCCTGCACCTCTGATTCCAAGTTGACTACATTTGTTGCTCATGAATACAAGGTCCTCCAATAGATGTATTCAACTTGGAATTGGGGGTGCAGAAGTTGCTCTACACCACTTGGGTACACAACTCAATTACATTGTCTCCAAAAGATTGTGACTATGATGCCTACAATTATGTTTCTCAGCTATTATGAAATCTACATTTATGTTTCTTAGTTGTCATGTTTATGTGCATTTTTTTTTATGTATTTTGGATAGTAAGTCTAATTTAATTTATCCGTGGACTAAGACCTTAAATCATGTAATGAGGATGCTTAGAACACTAGTATATGCAAATTTCATTATTTAATAATAAAAATCTATTAAAATGTTTATACCTTCTCCCATTTGCTGGTGTAATTCCTCTTTGAGTATCCCCTTTCTCCTTTGCATCCAAAATGAACACATTCCAATCCCTCAATGGAATAAAGGGAGGATGCTCAAACTTTAGCAAGACTTCATACACGCAACGTTCGTAGATTAAGTTCAATGTGTTATTTACGTTCATAAATCAGCGTTGCGTACAAATCTATGGATGGTGCGTGTTACGAAATCATGCTCAAGCTTGAAAATGATAGTCAATCCACAGTCAAGGTCAAGGAACAAATGAAACAACCAAGAAAACACTATATGTTAAATCATGTGATTAATAGTAGATTGCCGCTCACCTGAGCCATAAACATGAAGAATTATTCTAAAAAAAGATGTAAACCATATATATGCGCACTTGAGGCAAAGAGAAGTTACGTCATATTCATATTAAAATATTAGTTACAATATGAAAATACTAAACTAACTAATTCCTGAGTTCATCTCTACATATGGTCGCAACAAAGATATGCGATTACAATACAAAGAAGGCATTGTAAAAATATAATTTCAGAATTTTCCCTAGCCTGACACGTTTTGCACTCAAATCCTTCATCGCAGATAAGTGGAGATGGGTGGATAGATGCAGATGAGTTGTCATCGACCCAACTAAAGTATCCGCAGCCATTATTTCTCTGTGATGCCCAGTCTACATTAGTTCTTATATTATAATGAATAGTATTTACATTAGAAACATTAAATATATACACATCAGCAACCTTTTTTCTATTTGGGCAACACCAAAATTGTCATCCAGGGTGGTTCGGTGTCTGTGAAGTCTTCAACACACACTGCCCACCACCACATTGATAGTTTGGCACATTGAGAAGAGTATCGAGCCTATATATCAACAATGCACCGCAACATCATTACTACATTTATTATTTTTATATGATTATTTTTATATGAAATACACCAAGGAGTACCATCAAAAATATTAACCATTTACAATAATTAAAAGTAAACCTAAATCAAATAGCTCATTTTTTTATCAGCATGTGTAGTCTCTGTGTATATGAAAAATGAAAGAAATATGAAGCTAAAATAAAATAGTGAACAAAATAGTATTCGATCCACATGGACTGAATGAAATATACCATCAAAAGAAGGTGACAAAATCCTATCACAAAGCACAAACATAGGAAATAAAAAAAGGACAAAAGACAAGAAATAAGAAAAATCATTACGACTATAGAAAAATCATTTAGACTATAATCAAAAAAAGAAAAACTCTTTGTCAACAATTTTCAAAATCATTAGGACTATAGAAAAATAATTAAGACTATACAAAATCAAATTTTAGAAATGAATGGTTCTGATGCTTTGCCATTACAACAATTGAGCATTCATCATTTGGTATTGTGTATTCCATTTAAGTATGTCAACAATGTTCAAAATCCTGTCACCAAGCACAGGCAAGAAATAAGAAAAATCATTAGGACTATAGAAAAATCAAGTTCTATAAATGGACAGTTCTGATATTGCTTTGCCATTACAAAAATTGAGCATTCATCATTTGGTACTTCTTGGTGTATTCCATTTAATTTTTTCAGTTGTCATGTTTATGTGCATGTTCTTTATGTGTTTGGCTTATCTCCCTCACAAGGGATGCATCGATAGGTAATTGATTTGAAAGCATAATGATTTGACAATCTTTTTTCAAGATAGGCATAATCATCCCGCCAACCTTAATTAGCAACATTTGTGATATATGTCAAGTATTTATAATCAGTATGCCCAAAAAATAGAGACTTAGTAGTAAAAACATGTCTTTTGGTTTACTAGTTTACTTATAATCAGTATGTCCTTTGGTTTACTAGTTTAATCTAGTTTAAGAATGGTTTGTTTCATGTTTGAATGTACCATTAAATGAAGCTTGGCTATATTAAGTACAATCTTAAGACTCGTGACTCTTCAAATTCTCTTGTTTCCTTCAGACCTCCAAACATGTGTACTTTGAGTAGCCCTCCAACAAATGGACTTGTGATGATTTTCACAATAGTACATGTGTAGGAGGACTACTAAAAGTACTGCTTAGGAAAATATGAATGTTCATCACCTGTGCATATAAGAGTTGATCATAGAAGGTCTATGTTATTGGGTAAGCTCCCAATAGCGTTCAGGTAAATATGCATGTTCATCACCTATGCATATGAAGTGGCTCTAATGGAAGATACAATCACTAAATTCTGCATAGTCCTTATTTTGTTCTACGTTGATATTGTCAGACATGGTCTTTCTTGAATGGAATGACTCGTTACTTGTACATTGACTAGAATGTTGGTGGAAGAAGGATGATTTGTTTGCAACCATTTTTTCAACTCTAATTTTCTCAACACAAAGGGACATTTATCATAGCCATAGAAACATGATTATTTTAAAATGAAATACACTAAGGAGTACCATCAGAAATATTGACTATTTACAATCATGAATAGTTAACCTTAATCAAATAGCTCATTTTTTTATCAGCTTGTGTACTCTTTGTGTATATATGAAAAATGAATGAAATATCAAGCTGAAATAAAATAGTGAACAAAAATTCAAATTCAAGGCCTAATTTATCAAGAGCAACAAACATTAGGACGAAAGAAAAATCATTAAGAGTATAGAAAAATCATTAGGACTATAGAAATATCATTAAGAGTACTATAGAAAAATCATTAGGACTATAGAAAAATCATTAAGACTACAAAATCAAGTTCTAGAAAAATCATTACGGCTATAGAAAAATCATTTAGACTATAAAATCAAGTTCTAGAAATGGACGGTTCTGATGCTTTGCCATTACAACAATTGAGCATTCATCATTTGGTACTTCTTTGTGTATTCCATTTAAGTTTTTCAGCTGTCATGTTTATGTGCATGTTATTTATGTGTTTGGCTTCTCTCCCTCGCAAGGGATATGTTGATAGGTAATTGATTTGAAAGCATAATGATTTGACTATTCCAAGTAATGTTTTTAATCCTTTGAAGTTTCTCATGATCCTGATGTAAGTTGATTGGATTAAGCAATTTGGGGATCCAATAGGACTTTAGGGGAGTTCAAAAAATATTTTGGAAGACTTAGAGGAACTATTAGCATGACTGTTCCTTCATCTACAACCAGTTAGACTGAATTTGCTAAGTTTTTCTTTTGTTTTGAAGTGTATTTTGTAATCTATTTCCTTTCCATGGACCCAAAGACCTAGGACCCATGGAAAAAGGATACTAACAATGTATTATACAACTCTAATGTTTCTGACTTGCAAAGATTTGAGAAAGTAAAGAGAACACTGGCTATGTTAAATGTTAATTGTTCCTGCACAATCCACTCATACAACAGTGAAATGCTATGTGATTGACAATTTCATACAACTGGTCCTTTGGCATGTATTAAATAGAATAGAATTTTTAGCATATTATTATCATTCTATTTCTTTGTTGTAAACATGTCACTGGTTCAATTTTAATCTACTGGTGTTGTGCCCTAGCCCATGCTTTATCTCCATTATTTGATGTTATTCACTATTTTGAAATGTTGATTGTGGTTATCAAATGGAAAAAATAGAAGAAAAAAATTGTACATGAATTTTTTTTACAAAACTGAACCAATGGCATGTTTACAACAAAGAAATAGAATTATAATAATATGCTGAAAATTCTATTTTGTTTAATACATGCCAAAGGACCAATTGTATGAAATTGCCAATCACATATCATTTCACTATTGTATGAGTGGATTGTGAAGGAACAGTTAACATTAAATAAGGAGCAAACTCCTCAACACATCTTGGAAACCATTGAATTCAATAACAAATGAAACCTAACACCAACACTATTCCTTCCATTCACTTCTACCAAGAATTTCAGCACAAGCAAAAGCTATTCCAAACTTCAAGTAAAATGAGAAATATGCTATATCAAATCATTCATATTAATATTAACCATTCAAAGGATCATTTTGTCAATGAACCCTCTGATTGTACCCCTACGACAGAGAAAGGAAACCTCAAAATAGAGAAAGGAAACTTAGTAAAACTAGTCTATGTCATTGTTTGTGAGGGTACAGTCATGATAAGTGCCTCTCAAACCTCTCCAAACATGTAAGATTATCTTTAAATACTTTATTGATCTCTTCTAAACATTAACCAAATCAAACCTACATTTGAATCCACACACAATAACCCCAAAATGAAGGGTTTTGTATCCTTTAATGAATCTTAGACATTGGTAACGCATGGACAGTCAAACCAGTAGTCTCCAAAGCATTCAATAAGTGACTGAATTGTATTTAATACATGCCAAAGGACCAGTTGTATGAAATTATCAATCACATAGCATTCCACTGTTGTATGAGTGGATTGTGCAGGAATAGTTAACATTAAACAAGGAGCAAACTCCTCAACACATCTTGGAAACCATTGAATTCAACAATAAATGAAACCTAACACCAACACTATTCATTCCATTCACTTCTACCAAGAATAAAGCATTTAATCCATTCAACATTACATATAATCATTAGACAGTTATATTTTCTGACTGTGTAGAGGAACAGTCATGACCAAAATGATCAAAACTACTTTCACCCTTGCACAAGCTATTCCAAACTTCAAGTAAAATGAGCAATATGCTATATCAAATCATTCATATTCATAGTAACCATTCAAAGGATCATTTTGTCAATGAACCCTCTAACTGTACCCCTGCGGCAAAGAAAGGAAATCTCAAAATAGAGAAAGGAAACTTAGTAAAACCAGTCTATGTCGTTGTTTGTGAGGGTACAGTCATGATAAGTGTCTCTTAAACCTCTCCAAACATGTAAGAATGTCTTTAAATACTTCATTGACCTCTTCTAAACATTAACGCATGGACAGTCAAACCAGTAGTCTCCAAAGCACTCAATAAGTGAATATGAATGTTTGAAAACTTTCCTCTCAACTTCCCCGACCACTCCTAATCAGTTAGAGGGATTAGTTGAGTGTTAGACACTAAAACTTCTTAAACATACTTTATCTAATATGATGAATTGTAATATCAACAAACATGAATCCAAACATTTGAAAACAATGAATCGATATCCTTGAGCACAAGCACCAATAACATCAAATAATGGAGATAAAGCACGGGCTAGAGCACAACACCAGTAGAATGTGATCATTTCAGTGAGAATTCATGATCAAATAAAATGCAATACATTTGAAATTTATGGTTGAATATGATGCCACAGGCTCGAAAGACATTGCCCATCAAAGATACCAATCAAAGATGAAGAAATCACATACCTTCTCTCGCGCTCAGCTTGCACGAAGGAAGATTTGATAGCCAAATCTTCCTTGTACCACACGAAGAACATGCCATTGTTTTAGTTTAGCATGTTATTATCATATCAGATAAAGTATGTTTAAGAATTGTTGGTAAGGATAGGAATAGTGGAGATTCTAGAAATATCCCTCTAACCGATTAGGAGTGGTTGGGGAAGTTGAGAGGAAAGTTTTCAAACATTCATATTCACTTATCAAATGCTTTGGAGACTACTAGTTTGACTGTCCATGCATTACCAGTGACTGAGATTCATTAAAGGATACAAAACCCTTCATTTTGGGTTATTGTGTGTGGATTCATCCGCTTTAGCCAGGAAGATCAAGAAGATGGGGCAGGAGGACATTGTGATAGGAGAAGTATTTAAAGAAGCAACAAGAAGCAATAGAAAAGTTTTCAAGAGTTTGGAACTCACTAATAGCATGATAACCCCACCAAGCATTCTTTCCTTTAAGTTTCCACAATGTCTCAAAATATGATCATTATTCTTTACTTTCATCTATATGCTATTCTTTCTATGGTTTTGTTATCTCAAAAATATATCAAAAACATTGCAGATGTGCATATAAAAGTAAAATATTGTCCTTCAATTGTTCCGCATTGAAGCATTTCCTCTTGGGAGTATTCTCTTTGTTTGTACAATATCTGTCAAAAATGGTTCCCATATTTCTTCAAGATCTATTTTAATCTTTATACTGCAACTTTGATTAGATTTGACCAATAGTTGATTTCATTGGTATTTTATAGCATATAATCCTAATGTGAAATGTGGAGAGAAAGAAAGAGACACACTAGGTATGAATTACACGATATACCCATCATCACTTATCATTTAAATAATAAATTATGGACAGGGAACAACCCCCTAACTTCTGGATGTTTGTTTCATGTTGGCCTCTTATTATATGCAAAGGTAGGCCTGTCTTAGGCTAACAACCACAGTGTAGGGGCCATAAATTATGGATCCCAAAATAGTGCACACTTGTATTAAATTAGGTTCACTATACTACAAGGGAATGGAAACCATGCAATAGTGCCTCATGGGGATGGAAGCAACCCTTCACCAAGAAGATGATTGTGTCTGCAATATTTACTAGAGGCAAAGAACATAATTTGGTTCTAGCAATTACTCCTAGAAGATAATGGCACCCACAAAACACTTGGAAAAGATAGCACTCACTATATCTTTTATCACTCTTTTAAAGCTGGGACAATAAATCTCAAAGATTGATCAACGAATTCTTGAACACAAAGAACCATTGACAGTTATGATTCATGTGTACAATAGCCAACAACTAGTTGTTCCAATCATGCTGTCCAATAATTATGTTAGAAAAAGCATCTACAAATCCCTTACACAACCATAATAGATTCAAACCATGAACCGTAAGAACCTAACAATGGGACTAAGAAAGATACAACCTAAACAAATCTTGATCATATTCCACCCTATTGTAAGGCCCAAGAAGTAACTCTATCTTAAAGCTACACATTCCTCTAGATGAAGCTCAAAGGTCAGGTAGCTGAAGCATAGAAATACTTGAATGAATATAGGAATAATTTGATGTACAATCATTTGCTAGCTTGGTTTGTGGGTTTTCCACATAATATTTTCCCTTTAACCACATTTATAGTTTGAGAAAATCAGAAAAAATTGTTTCAGATTTATATTATCCTTTTGAACTAGCACACTGCCATCAAAATGCATAATCATTGGTCATATCAAGAAAATTCCTATTGATTAGTAGGATATCCTTATAAAAATTTGATGCATGGATTTCTTGTGAATTATTGATTTCTATGTATCCTGCAACAATGAAAGGAATAGTGTTGGTGTTAGGTTTCATTTATTATTGAATTCAATGGTTTTTGAGATGTGTTGAGGAGTTTTCTCCTTGTTTAATGTTAATTGTTCCTGCACAATCCACTCATAAAACAATGAAATGCTATGTGGAAGGGATGGTTGATAGTGTTCCTTGGGGGAAGGGGGACTGTGAAAGACTTGTTATCATTGTATTGTGTATTTCCAATATGTTTGGATGTAGGGCAGACCGAAGAATGAAGGATCACTCACTGATTGCATGATAACCCAGTTTTGAAGGGTCATTGGTTGAGGGGATAGTCAAGGTCCAGATGATTGGGCCATTGGAGGACCCTAGTTCTTAGTATTAATTTCTATTCAAATTGGATGCATGGATTTCTTGTGAATTATCAGCTACTATGTATCCTGTAACTGGATCCGTAAATTTGCATATACTTCTCTAGGGTTGTAAGCCACTTAGGGATCAAAATAGAGAAACTAAATCAAAATCATTCTTTGTCCTATTTCTTTTAACAAAGTCTCAACTATCAATGATACAATACATTTGATGCCCTAAGCTATCAATACAAATGGCACCTAGCTAGAAGCTCACGGGCTGTCCATTTGATAACCACAGTCAACATTTCAAAAAAATGGATATCCTTGAGCACAAGCACCAATAACATCAAATAATGGAGTTAAAGCATGACCTAGGGCACGACACCAGTAGAATGTGGTCATTTCAGTGACAACAATATACAATGGTGTCATTAAACACATATGTCAGTAATATCAATAAATGTGAATCCAAATATTTGAATACAGTGAATCGATATCCTTGAGCACAAGCACCAATAACATCAAATAATAGAGATATAGCACTAGCTAGGGCACGACACTGTTAGAAAGTAAAGATCCCCAAGATAACTGAGAGAGGGGGGTGAATCAGTTATCTGATAATTTAACCATTCAACTAATTTAAACAATATAATCAATGTAGTAATCAACCATAGAAAGATAACCATACACAATTGCACAATAACACAAGATATGTTGACTAGGGAACCTCTTGAAAAGAGTAAACCCGGTGGGAATGATGCCCACAAAATGATGCACTAAAATGAAAGTTCCTTGTTAGAGGATGGACTCTGTTAGGAGTCGTATGAAATACATTCAGTACATATAAATCCCTGTTAGGAGATTTTGAATCTCTATTAAAAGATTCTAACCCGGTTAAGAGTTTATGGAAGACAGAAGGACCCACTGCCCAAACAGCTTCAAGGCAAGATCTCTGAACCCACTGTCCAAAAGATCTTAGAATTATTCAACAGAATAATATGAAATATATTACCTCCTTCATACTGTGCCAAAACCGTACTCTCTGCTACACAAGATCACAATTTCAGATCTTTGTACTCACAAGTCTTCCTTCATCACTGAATTAGCTCGTTTCTTCACTTCATGCATATATTCGCAGCTCAACTTTCACAATTCAATTCTCCTTTTTTACAATTCTCTTTTTCTCAATTCTTATTACAACAAGGAAAACATTCCTTCTTATATACTAAACTCAAATAATTACAAATGAGTCGGTCCTCAATTACAAAATAATAATTTTTACACGCTACACACAAAATTCACATAAAACTATTGGCTTCTAGATACTGTAACTTTCTCCAAACATATCCTCAAAGTTTGCACTGTGAACCACATCATCATTAATGAGTCTCCAATATCTCGTTAACTACGCAAAATCAGATTCCATCCCAGCTAAGAGATATCCTCCTATTTCTGAAAATCGCTACACAGAAACACTGTTTAAACACTACTTTCACCAAAATGCTCATAACTCTCATGAATGAATGAATTTATTTTTGCGATGTTAACCATAGGTTAATAACACACCAAAGAACATACCATCAACTGCATAAAAGTCAATTGGCAATAAAACATGTGCGCAAAACAAAAATGTACCTACTTTCCTGCTGATATCCAGAATATCACTGTGTTGACATCAATGACAATCCAAGTCATGAATGCAACAACAACTGCTACAGAATGACTGCCAAAATACTTTGCATTCATTCCTAACAATCTCCCCCATTGGCATTGATGGCAACATAGATGAAAAAATCCAATGTTCCAAAAATCCAATACTGCAACATCACTGCAAAATATCAAATTAAATCTTGCTTCGTTCTCTCATTCAGCTCTCTCATATAATCCACAATATTTTTCATGTATATATCTCTCCCATTGACATCAATGATAGAAATTTCATCACTAAGTCAACAACAACTTAATGTCAAAAGACACTATTCAGAAAAATACAATAACAAGAGTCCTCATGACTCAACTCATAAACTCCCCCATAGAGGAAGTTCCAACATCCAATCCAGAAGAAAGATAGGGCTCATATACCACTGGACAGATGCAACCATTTGCATCAATTCTCAAAAACAAGTTGGGGCATAACCCCAAGCATACCTCTCAGATACACAAATATATCCTTAGGTAAAGGTTTTGTAAATATATCTGCTATCTGTTCCTTTGTGCTTATGTACTCCAATCTTACTTCTTTTTTTGCAACTTTCTCTCTTACAACATGATACTTGATCTCAATATGTTTAGTCTTAGAATGTAAAACAAGATTTTTTGACATACTCACTATACTAGTGTTATCACAATGTATAACAATAGGCTCATCAAACTTTATTCCAATATCCTTCAATATCTGCTTCATCCAAATAATCTGATTACAATTGTTTGCTGCTGCAACATATTCTACTTTTGCTGTAATTTGTGAAATACAATTTTTCTTCTTACTTAACCAAGAGACCAATTTTCCTCCAAGAAAAAAGGCTCCACCACTGGTGCTTTTCTTGTCATCAACGCTGCCTCCCCAATCTGCATCAGTATAGGCACATAAAGTAAAATCATCAAAATTCTCATACCATAATCCATAATCCATTGTTCCTTTCAGATATCTCAGTATCCTCTTTACTGCTGCATAATGTGATTCTCTAGGTTCTGCTTGAAATCTTGCTATAATCCCAACTGAATGTGCTATATCAGGTCTTGTATGTGTCAAGTACTGCAATCCTCCAATCATAGATCTGTACTTTTTTTGCTCAACTGCTGGTGTCTCATCTTTGCTAGATAACTTATGTCTAGTTACCATAGGTGTTCCAATAGGTTCAGAATCTTCCATTCCAAATCTTTTCAATAAGTCATTCAAATACTTAGTCTAACTTACAAATATACCTTCCTTGCTTTGTGTTATCTATAATCCCAAAAAATATTTCATTTCTCCAATCATGCTCATTTCAAATTCAGTCTTCATTTCATTTGCAAATTTGTCACTGGCTTCATCTTCTCCTCCAAAGATAATATCATCAACAAATATAACTATAACCAACAAACCATTCTCAATTTCTTTTGTGTATAAGTTACTATCTACTGTTCCTTTTATAAATCCCAATTTCAATAAATACTTATCCAATCTCGCATACCAGGTTCTTGGTGCTTGTTTTAATCTATATAAAACTTTCTTTAACTTACATACCATATCTCCTTCTTGTGTCAAAGAAAAACTTTCAAGCTGCTCAATGTAGACTTCTTCCAATTCACCATTCAGAAATGCTGACTTCACATCCATCTGATACACTTTGAATTTCTTATAAGCTGCATATGCTAGAAACATTCTCACTGCTTCAAGTCGGGCCACAGGTGCAAAAGTTTCTTCATAGTCAATTCCTTCTTGTTGTGAATATCCTTTACATACCAATCTTTCTTTGTTTCTTATCACTTGTCCTTGTTCATTCATCTTGTTTCTAAATACCCATTTTGTTCCAATCACATTCTTGTCTTTAGGTCTAGAGACCAATTCCCATGTCTTATTTTTTTCAATCTGCTCTAGTTCTTCTTTCATAGCATTAATCCAATGTTCATCTTCACAAGCTTCATTAGTAGCCTTAGGTTCAATTTGAGAAATCAAACATAAATGTACCTTATTTCGAGTCAAAACTCCTCTGTCTAAACTTCCAATAACTTGCTCAACAAGGTGATGTCTTGAAATATACCTGTTAGGTGTCATAGTTACTGATCTTGTTCCAACTGTAGATTCTTCTCTGCTTTCTTCTCTATTTTCTTCTCTGTTTTCGTCTCTATTTTCTTCAGTATGACTTTCATTCAGCAAATCACTATTAGTTTCAAAAAATAATTCTATATTTTCAATGTTAGGCTGAGGTTGTGCTTCTCCATTAGATTCATAATCAAGCATTCTTTCCTGAATTTTAAACTTCTCATCAACTTTGACATTTGCACTTTCAACAATAGTCTTAGTTCTTTTGTTATAACATCTATATGTTTTGCTTTTCAAAA
Source organism: Chamaecyparis obtusa (assembly GCA_027943335.1). Lineage (NCBI taxonomy): Eukaryota > Viridiplantae > Streptophyta > Pinopsida > Cupressales > Cupressaceae > Chamaecyparis > Chamaecyparis obtusa. Next base: position 132,564 of record BSBK01008219.1, on the reverse strand, counting down.
AATATCCAAGAAATATTCCTTCATCACTTCTAGGATCAAACTTTCCTATATCATCATCTCTCTTAATATAACATTTACTTCCAAAAATTCTAAAATACTTAACTGAGGGTGCATGTCCAAACCATAATTCATAAGGTGTCTTGTTTGTATCTGCTCTTATTTGTACTCCGTTCATAGTGTATATTGTTGTGTTCACTGCTTCTCTCCAAAAGGTCTTAGCCAAATCATTCTAAAACAACATAGCTTTTACTGCTTCAGTTATTGACTTGTTCCTTCTTTCTGCAATACCATTTTGTTCTAGTGTTCTAGGGGCTGAAAGTTGTCTCTTAATACCATTCATTTCACAAAAAGTATTAAACTCTCTAGATGTAAATTCACCACCTCTATCAGATCTTAGACACTTAATCTGCATTCCAAATTCATTCTCAATTTTGCTTTTCATGATCTTAAATTTATCAAATGCTTCATATTTTTCTTTCAAAAATGCAATCCACATCATTCTTGTAAAATCATCAACAAGAATCATAAAATACCTTTCTCCATAGAATCCTCTAATCCTAGTAGGACCACTCAAGTCTGTATGAACAATCTCCAGCTTCTCTGCCGATGTGAACTTCTTGCTGGGAAATGAACTCCTTTTCTGCTTTGCCATCATACATTCTTTGCAAATCATGTTAGTAGGTTTCATAATTCTAGGTAAATCTCTTACCGCAAGTGTAGTACTCACTTTGACAATATTATCAAAGTTTATATGACAAAACCTTTTATGCCATAACCAACTATCATCAATTTTAGTTAACAAATATGTCATCTCAGTATGATTCAACTGAAATACATTACCTCTGGTTCTGGATCCTTTTCCAATCAGATTTCCATCTTTATCTTTTATCACACAAGTTTTCTCAGCAAACCAAACTTGATAACCCTTATCAACCAATTGTCCAACGCTTAGTAGATTATGTCTCAATCTATCAACAAAGTAAACATCATCAGTGTTAGTCTTTCCATCAAGAGTAATAGATCCTATACCCTTAATCAAACAAGGTGCATTATTACCAACTCTAACAATTCCTCCATCATAATTGTCTAACTTAACAAACTTTCTTTTATCTCTAGTCATATGATGTGAACAACCACTATCTATAATCCAATCATATTTCTTTTCAACTTAAGAAACTAATGCTTTTTCTTCCCTTTCATCAGATTCAGAACTTTCTTCTTTAATTGCTACAAATCTTATTTCCTCAAAGTTATCATTATCACTGTCACTTAAATGTCTTTCAATTCCTGCTTCAAGATCTTCATCATTTGCATAATAACATTCTTTAGATCTCCTAGGTTTAAAGTTGCTTCTATACTTCTTAACTCTTTTAGGACATTTAGATGCAAAATGACCATATTCTTGACAAGTCCAACATTTAAAGATTTTCTTACTTTCTGGTTCTCTTTTTACAAGTAATGCAATACCTTCTTCAATCTTCTTATCTTCCTCAGATTTAGATCTGCTACTGCTGGCATAATCTCCATTCACACTAGTACTTCTTGATAATGTAGGTCTAATGTTAAGAGCATTGAATGCTATCTCCATTCTAGGTAGCTCTCCTAATAATCTCAAATTCATCTCTGATGTTTCTAATCTTCCAAGAAGAGTCTCTCTTGAAAATTTCGGTGTACAAGGTATCACTTGTTCAATCATCTGTGTTGTCTGCTTGAATACTAGTGTCAAAGTTCTCAAAATTTTCCATATCACTTCATTCTCTGTCTTATCACCTCCACAAGACTTTATTCCTGTTACAATCTCAGACATCCTACCAATATAGCTTCTAATAGATTCATCTTCCATCATTCTGATATCTTCAAATGCACAAATCCAATTATGTAATCTAGCCTTCTTTGCATGTTCATCACCTTCAAAAGTAGAATGTAAAGCTTTCCAAATTGCATGAGATGTTTCAAACATCTTACTTGACTGTATTCATTCTTCGGTAGTGCTGACAAAAGTGCTTCTCTTGCAAGTATGTTACACATGAATAGATCTAGCTCATCTTTAGTTCTTGCCTCTAGATTGTCTTCCTCAATGATAGTCTTCTCATTCTTTGTAATCAACCAGTAACTTAGTCCTAAACACAATAAATGTGTCTTCATCTTTTCTTTCCAGGTGTCAAAATTTACTCAATCAAACTTAGGGCTTTCTTTCCTAAAATTCTCCATGGATCTCCTTAAGTTGTTAAACTTTTCTTTCAAGAACCTGGCTCTGATACCAATTGTTAGAAAGTAAAGATCCCCAAGATAACTGAGAAGGGGGGGTGAATCAGTTATCTGATAATTTAATCATTCAACTACTTTAAATAATATAATCAATGTAGTAATCAACCATAGAAAGATAACCATACACAATTGCACAATAACACAAGATATGTTGACTAGGGAACCTCTTGAAAAGAGTAAACCCCGGTGGGAATGATGCCCACAAAATGATGCACTAAAATGAAAGTTCCTTGTTAGAGGATGGACCCTGTTAGGAGTCTTATGAAATACATTCAGTACATATAAATCCCTGTTAGGAGATTTTGAATCCCTATTAAAAGATTCTAACCCGGTTAAGAGTTTATGGAAGACAGAAGGACCCTGCCCAAACAACTTCAAGGCAAGATCTCTAAACCCACTGTCCAAAAGATCTTAGAATTATTCAACAGAATAATATGAAATATATTACCTCCTTCATACTGTGCCAAAACCACACTCTCTGCTACACAAGATCACAATTCCAGATCTCTGTACTCACAAGTCTTCCTTCATCATTGAATTAGCTCTTTTCTTCACTTCATGCATATATTCACATCTCAACTTTCACAATTCAATCCTCTCTACTCAATTCTCCTTTTTTACAATTCTCTTTTTCTCAATTCTTATTACAACAAGGAAAACATTCCTTCTTATATACCAAACTCAAATAATTACAAATGATTCGGTCCTCAATTACAAAATAATAATTTCTACACGCTACACACAAAATTCACATAAAACTGTCGGCTTCTAGATACTGTAACTTTCTCCAAACATATCCTCGAAGTTTGCACTATGAACCACATCATCATTAATGAGTCTCCAACATCCCTTTAACTGCGTGAAATCATATTCCATCCCAGCTAAGAGATATCCTCCGATTTTCAAAAATCGCTACACAAAAACACTATCTAAACATTGCTTTCACCAAAATGCTCATAACTCTCATGAATGAATGAATTTCTTTTTGCACTGTTAACCATAGGTTAATAACACACCAAAGAACATACCATCAACTATGCAAAAGCCAATCTACAATAAAACATGTGCGCAAAATAAAACTGTACCTACTTTCCTGCTGATATCCAGAATATCACTGTGTTGACATCAATGACAATCCAAGTCATGAATGCAACAACAACTACTACAGAATGACTGCCAAAATACTTTGCATTCATTCCTAATAGACACCAGTAGAATGCAGTCATTTCAGAGGGCAACTCCCTCAACAATAAAATGAAATGCATTCAAATATGATGCCAGAGGCTTGAAAGATGAAAAAATCACATACCTTCTCCCATGCTCAGCTTTCGCTCCTTTTCTCCCACTCTCCAATCGAAATAAAAATGATGAGGTTGTTTCACTTTTTTTTTAAATGTATACCCCTAATCTGTTGGAGTTCCGATGGTCAATTAAACACCCATCGGAATACCGACATCGTTGGGGCCTATTACAAAAAAAAAACACCAAATTTGTAAGAAAAAGTTACCCATCGGAAACTTCTGTCAAAATTTGGCCCCAAATGTAGTAGTGTTTGGGCTTCTTACTTTTGTCATTCCCAATGGCTCTGTATTTTCCTCCACTTCTTGTATTTGAATTTCACAATTCTCTTTGTCATCAAACTGGGCTAAATCGAAAGAATTTTGCTCTATCTCTTCATGTTCTGTAATCTTTGTCTAAAAAATCTCTTCCCCCTCATAGAATAAAGCCCTTTCCTCTGGACAACCCAAATCCAACATCCTATCAACAACGTCATATTTTCTTCTTTCTATAGTCTCATCTCCAGAATCCACTGGACCTTGCTCATCTATTCTGAAGAGTTCATATACTACTTGGAGTCTTCATGATATATTTGAATTTTGATTAATTTCCCTTGAGTTGGATCCTCCTTTATACTCTCTTCCTTCCAAATCATTTCTTGTTTTTTTTCAAGGTCTGTAAGTGGTATTAGACCACCTTTGATTTATACTTTTTTTAATCTTCCCAAGAGGTGAGCATCCTTCACTAATCTCTAAAATCTGAGATGTAACTTTATTCAATATAGTAATCTTATCCCTATTCCGACTTATGTTCTTGTTCTCTTGTAGAGGATTCTGATCTAATGCCAAATCCATAACTCTTTATTTCCTCAAGGAGCTAGATGTAACTTTATTCAATATAGTAATCTTATCCCTATTCCGACTTATGTTCTTGTTCTCTTGTAGAGGATTCTGATCTAATGCCAAATCCATAACTCTTTATTTCCTCAAGGAGCTATCTACATCTACAAACCTCTTATCAGGTTATCTAATGCCGAACCATTAAAATTGATCCTCCTATAAGAGAAATCTCTATCTTCCAATCTTCTATCCTTATTCTTATTGTTTAATGGAATCGATTATGACCTTGATATATTATCCTTTTCCATCAATATTAGAGATTTTTTGTTTCCTATTTTCAAGATGCTTGGTTCTAATGAGTTAATATTTGATTCTCACATCCTACTTACTTCCTTCTTGGTGGATTTCCCTATGGATCTACCTCTCCTTTGGTTTCTAGGAATGTTATCAAGTTTTCCCTTTGGCATAAAATTCACTTCTGAGGAAAGTATGTCTTTGTTGATTAGATCTACCAATCTTACTTGAAGAATTTTCTCTGCATCCTCTATAGTTTTATTATTATTAGAGGATGAGTTGATAATGTCTATAAGTTTTTCTTCTAATATCTCATCATACCCCTTCAGATTTGCATTGTCAACATATTTTTGTTTCTCCTTTTGTCTAATATTCTTCATTGTATGATCTATCATTCCCTCCGCCAAAACTTGATCTACTATTTCCTCTATAATTTTGGTATGGGCCCTCTTCCAAACATTCTAGTATGAATCTTGTCATTTCTTGATCACTTGTGTTTGATATTTCATATGCACCCGATATCTATCCATTTTCTCTATTGGTAACCATCCTTCTCCCCTTGAAACATCTAAGTTCATGAGAGAATCATTTCTTCCTATATTCTTGAAGTATTTGTAGTCTTTGGATTCTATTCTTTTAAAATTATGCTTATTTTTAATCATGATTATTTGATCTAATCTCAAGCTCTCAGATATACCCGCATACTCGGGCACCTCAATGTATGGCTTATTCTTAATCCAAAGTTCCTTAATTAGAAAGTTGATATTTCTTTTTTTCATACCCTTGATGTCTAGTAGTGAAGAGTTTTCTTTCTTGTAACCCAGTGCAATAGTGAGTCTATGTCTAAAATAGGGCCCAGAGAAACAACATGATTTTATCATATAAGTATTTGTCTTCCCCTTTAGGTTTATTGCAATGATGTTTCTAAGAATAAAGTGGCGGGGTTTCCTTTAAATCGTCTCTAGTATTCCTCAAACCTAGAGTTCTTAATTATTTTATGAGTCTTCATATTGCATGGGTCTTCCTCCCCTTGGGTTACCCTGAAGAATTCCATTGTTGAGATTGGAGGACCGTCAACCCTATCAATATAATCATAAGTGATCCTCTGAATTTAGATACCATATTTTAAGGGTTCCGGGGAATTCTTTCTCAGTGCCCATTATAACATAGATCCTAGGGCTTCAAGTGTCCTCGAATAGGGTTGATTTAAGAAAGATTCCTAATTTTTTCCCAAAGACCTCCTAGATATATGTGTTTCTGTATTCTAATGGGAGATAGTCTAATTGGATCCAGACGAGAATGAATTTATTGCAATGATATTTTCTATTGAAGTTTGGGATCTAGCTTTGCATATCTAACCCTGATGTTTTGAAACCCAAACATTAAAAAAAAAACCTTGTTTCTACTATCTTTAGATTTGAATATCGCTATGAAAAACCCACTTTCAAAATCTAGAATATCAAATACTTATAAACCATTCCAATTTGATGGATGCTTCACCAATTGCGTGGTTTATTGGGATTGCTTCCCTCTTCTTACTTTCTTCTCCCTTGTCTTTTGTGTTGGCCCTAGCCTTGCTAACCTCTCCCTCTTTTATCCCCTTATGTTTCCATATTTGTCTTGTTTTGACTTTTAGGGTTTGCAAACCTAATCTCTCATTTGCTCCAACTTGTTTAGTCCTCTTAAAAACTCTCCCATTTTTATAATTCTATCTTGCATTGGCTTCCAAAGAAGTAAATTCTTGTCTTATCTTACTTCTTTCATTACGCCTTGAGAAATCCATCTTTTTCTCTTTGGCGCCATATCATTTTGCCTCCTCTTAGTTTTGAATAACATCCCTCTCTTGCTAAAGATGTCTCAATGGTGATTTGACCAAGCTTTCTTTGGGAGAGGAGGATTGAAGAGCCTGCCGTTTTTGAATGTTGGTAAGATTGGAATGATGTTTGGGCTTATTTCAAATCTCCTTTCAATCCTATTCACCACTCAATTTTTGTTTCTATGCAAATCTTTCACTAGGGTTAGAGTTTGGAGATTTCTGCTAGCATTTCTATAGCTATTCCCCTATTTGTTTCTGAATACATCTCCAACTCCCCTATGAACCCCTCCCATAGATCCTCTTGGCTAATATAAAACTCCTAAGACCTAAATTTCCTATGATTTGCTTCTGTAATGCTCAATGATCATTTCCAATCTCTGGGATGCTCCATTTTTTCCAAATATTGTCATATCATTTCATCCACTATATTCTAAATTATTCCATTGTATGAACAACAATAAAGATAATTTAAAAAAACAAAGTAGAAAAATGCATAAATTTTTTTAAAAATAAAGTAGAAAAAATAGAAAAAAAAAAAAACAAAGCAGAAAAATGTAGAAAATATAAATTAAACAAAGTAGAAAAAAGGAGAAAAAAAAAAAAAAAACAAAGTAGAAAAAACAAAGTAAAGTAGAAAAAGCAAAGAAGTTTGAAAAAAAAAGTTGAAAAAAGAATAGCCGTTACCCGCTCCTACTAACGGCATTCAAATTAAGACTTTAAATACATGGCAACAGACAGCCATGTGAAGAAAATGAGGAGAAGATATGGAAGCAGCAACAGACAACCATGTGAAGAAAATGAGATCGAGCTTGACATGATTGTAGACCAAGGCCCTTGTAGATATAAGCTACAGGATCTCAGAAAGTATCCAGATCAGCTCATAAACATTGCTACCATCTCCTTCACTTTTGTTCAGGAAGAGGAAGATGGGCCTCCAGCATAAATGAAATCTTTGTTCAGGTCGGAAGGAATCTGAAATGATCCTTCGTCGGTCTCTAAATTCAAAGATGCTCCTCTTTTTAAGTCTTTTCAAATTTTAAGCCTATAGAGTGTGCAGGACAAATTCATAACCAACAGTTAATCTCTAAAACCCAAATCAAAGAGAATCAAGGACGTTTGATCTTTAAAACCCAAATCGAAGAGTGACGAAAAACTTGGGAAAAATGCTGTGAAACTCAGATTCTCACCTGCCTTTCATTTGCGATCCAGAGGTGTTTATGGGTGTACTGGTCTGTTGCGATGCTTGTGGAGAAGATATGGAAGCAGCAACAGACAAGCAGGAGAGCATAATATGAGGTTAGATGGAAGGTTAGATGGGGAATTTAACAAGGGAGAAATGGAACTTCCTTCGGCATTACCGGTGCCAACATATGCTGCGGTTCAAGATGGAAAGTTTTCAGTGGCTTCATCATTTACAGGATGTCAAGGCCGGAACTAACAATTTCTGTGAAACTTTAAAGCTTGGGCAAGGAGGATTCAGAGGTGTGTACAAAGCCATTTTAGAAGAAACAAATGAAGTCATAGCTGTTAAACATCTCAGAAAGTATCCAGATCAGCTCATAAACATTGCTACCATCTCCTTCACTCTGCTACAATTGCAAATAAAGTCATCTGCAATTAGAGATTGCAATGGTTCCCTCTGCGATTCAGAGGTGTTTATGGGTGTACTCCTCTGTAATTGTAAATAAACTTGTGCGACGCTTGAGGAGATCAGGTCTGTTTCGAGCACGTCCATGCTTGTTAGATGGCTTCTTTACAAAATGCAGACGAGACAGCTCACCCATGTAATCTTTAGCAATTTTTGCAGGATTAGAAGCAATTATATCTATTATATCAATTCATATTTTATATCTTTGATTTGTTTTATTAAATTAATGTCCACAGATTCATTAGGCATGAAAATCACAGGAAGCTACGTACATTGGGGAGCTATTATTCCGCATCTTCAATGAAAGTCCCCCGCCATTGACAGGTAGGATGGTGTGGAATTGAAGTGGCCATCAGCCATCTTCCAGAGAAGCGATGTTCAAGCTGGGCAATGTGAGACACAGGGCACAGTTGCAGGGTAATCGTCAGCATTTTGACAGAGAAATATATTGTTATTTAAGAGTTTTCCAAGCATTTGAGTGCTTTCTTGCAGGATTATAATGCTTATAATTTGATTCATTTTCTGCCAACTGAAAGGTCATTAATCTCTGCAGGCATTAATCATTTTTTGCTTGTGATTAATCTCTGCAGGCATTAATCTTAGAAAGAAGTATCTGGGTTCTAGGGTTCTAAGTGCCCATGAACATAACAGCTTGAAATTGTCTCTCTCCCTCCAAATAACAACAAGCAACCCAGCAACTAAGCAAAAAAAAAGAAAGAATGAAGAATGTTAGATATGCACTGCATAGAGTGGCAATTGATGAGCTTAGCTGATGAATCCCAATAACATTGCCATGGAGCACAAGGGCTTAACCAGTCTCTAATGCCATAATACAAACGGCAAACATAATCCACAATGCCACGATAGTTAAAAAAAACCTTAAGATTTATGTTTGCAATGGCAGGGGATGGATCTAAGACTCGATGAGCTTAGGAAACTTTCTTCCGAGTACTCAAAGGCGAAAGAAACAGTTATTCAAGGTATATTTTCAAAATGATCATTTCTTTTTAGATAAGAAGCGCATTAATTTTCATTCACCACCATTGAACACCGCTTGCCTTGTCCATAAATTGATTTTAATATTCTGAGCTACAGCACGACCAAACCCTACTTGCTCTTTACTATTTTACATGAACAATTCAGAAAGAATGTCTTGCATATTTGAGGTGACAATATCAAGACAACATCCGAGTGCTTTTAAATGTGGTTGCACTTTTGCAATTCGAATCGACCCCCATTGCCCAATCGCCCCCTGGCAATGATGTTGGTCTTAGTTGTGTTGGTCTTGAGTACATTAGACGGGTCCAAATATGAGAGCAATGATAACCACCCATAAAAATTATGCTGAGCATGTAGACGCTCGTGAAGAGTATGAGAAAGCTCTTGGTGTCCAACAAAATTAAGACACAGTGATCAGGAAGCATCTACTCTAAATATTTCTCAATGCGCTTTTTGAAGGAAGCATCTAAATCTTCAAGAAATAGTCGAAGAATTGACAAGCACTAAATTCTTGGACCACTTTGGTAAAAAAAAACCTAAAGGGCATTGATACAAATTCAGCTGGATTTTTTCGATACTGCTGTCAATTTTTTCTTAGCCTGCCCAAAAATCTGAAGGCTCCAAGGTTTTAGGAAAGTCCGCTCAGTCTTAAGCATTCTTATATCTCTCACAAATAGCTGTACTTGTTAGGGTTCCTCTGTTTTTTTTTGGCATTCTTGGATGATGTGGGTAGGTAATATTTTTGTAATTATTTACCAGAATTGTGCAAGGTGGGCAAGCTACGGGGTCTGCCTAGGGGAGTATATCAGCTATTAAATTTCCATTATTGCGGGTTATGTTTTTGAGAGGTCAAACTCTCCATAATTTTGCATTTGTTCCCAATTAGAAGACAAAGGGATTTACCATCTGATTTGAGCTGTGGAATAATAAAAATTTATTACTATTGTGCTATGTTAAAAGGGGATATTGCTGTTGTTATTTTTGTTCATACATCAAACCATAATATATTCAAGCACTCATATAGTTCAGTCTAACTATTTGACAAAGTAACCCAGTGAGAAGAGTGCAAGATTTTGGCAAAATTCTAGAGTTCCAAAGTTATTTATTTTCATATATTTGCCACTGTCATTACTTTTCAGATAATTGTCTGCAAGTACATAAGATCAATTAAAAAAATGGAAAACAATATACACTTTACAACCATCCATTAGCAAAACAAGGCTAAAACATAACAGCTTATCATTATAGTGGATTCAGATAGAACGAGATTATGGTCACAGAAAGTATGGTTAGTTTCCAGTGTTGAGTTACCTATGCATGACCAAACCAATTGAAATCTTTGTAGAAACCAAACCAATTGAAATAAGGAGACGTGAACAGTCTTACCTATGATACAGTGAATGTTGGCTTATTAAACATCACCTGTGTATTTCAGTCATCAAGAGGTAATATATCTTGGATAATAAAGGGAAGTTTCAACTTTATCTATGAGTTGTTGTGACGCTATAAAAGAGGGAGTTCTTGCAGACGGTGGCAATGGCATAGGTATTCTTTCTATTTGTTTTGTTTTGTTCTGTTCTTTCTTTCTCTGCACTGTTCTTTCTCTCTATGTATTCAATTTCTTTTTTTGTATTTGTTTGCTTTTGCTTATGTATAGGGTGCTCATTGCTTTTTCTATTATCATAAAAGATTTCAAAGCTGAATATAGCAACAGATTTTAACTCTTTTGTACTAAAACAAGATGTCTTCTAATTAAACTGAATTGAAAATAATGCTCTAAGTGTTGGCCAGAATGACTATAAAAAGGAAAGCCAAATAATTTTTTCAAACAATATGAAAAGAAATGAATGCTCAGCAAGTTATAATGTAAAGCTTATTTGGATATATAACCCATTTTAACTGTCTTACAATAACTTCAAGCAGCTTATCCCCACACACATTGGCTCTGTCCAATAACTAATTATTTTGTGGCATTTTTCTACAATTCATTTCTTCTATTCCTGGTGACTTTAGATAATACCATTTTGGTCTCCTGCACCTCAGATAAATTTTAATGGGTATTTTATGTACATATGTCATAGGATGCACAGTTTAAGATTATCACTTTTCCCGAGGTTAGGTCTGCGGTCTTCCTCAATTTTTCATATACATGCTTTTATCTAATTGAAAACTTTTATCTAATTCAAAAACCATAGATATATAGTTTTTCAAAATGGGGATGAAAGAAGATTTGTCTCTAGAGATGATTGTTCTAGTGCCAGGATCATATTTGGCTATAGAGATGATTGTTCTAGTGCCAAGATCATTTTTGGCTGCAAGTACTTTTAGAAGCTCAACCTTTACAAATACATTTGGTTCAGCCTCCAGGGATTATTTATTGGTTGGTCTCAGTACATTTTCTTATAAAGATATCTATACACATCAAATCCTATGTTGTCACAGTGTCATCATAAATGCCTTCAAATGAATGATCAACTAACAAATCATCTTCTCTGTGTTAATTCTCCAAAATGCATCGATGAGACAAAAGAATAGTCTTATCGATCTTCTCAATAAGCTTTAGTATGTTTTCTACTTTTTTTTAATATTTAGTGGCATTTTTCTATAATTCATTTTTCCTATTCTGGATACCATTTTTGTATGCTGCATGTCACTATAGTTTAGGATTAAGCATTTTGATCTGCTCCATATTAGGTGCTTCGAGATTAAGCAAATTGAAGTGTTTATTCTTGATAGCATAAATAAAGACTGCAAAAACATTTTCTATTCAAGTAATGGTTTTAAAAAAATATTCGAGGCATTGTTCAAGAATGTGGGTGCTTATGTTAATTTTGTATTAGAGGTTGTATAACTTTAATTTATTGCTGATGTCAAACCTTTTGTGGATGTTTCAGGGACTCTAGCTTAGAATATCTGGTGACTCAGGGACTTTGGCTCAGAATATGTACACACTAGAAACAACAAGTAAGTAATTCTAACAAGTCTATTAATTGCAACAATTGTTCATTTACAGTAGAATATGAGGTATGAGTTACATTCATTATTTTTTTCATCATTTTGGTACATAGGATTGAGATGTTACTAGTTGAATGTAAATTATGTAGTCATTGGATAGCAGTGCCACATAGCAACCTATAATAAATCAGATTTATATAAAATCAATTTCACTTTTCTTTTGAAGTTTAAGTTTATCTACATGATTTAAACCTATTGCACAGTGGCTGCATTAATGGATATTTTATTTCCACTTTAACATAGGCATATACCATATACCAGCAAATTAGTTTGCACTCAGAAACTAAATCTACCATCTTCCTCTTTACAGTGTGTTAATTTGCCCATGAAAATGAATGCCTGTTTGTGTTGAGAAATAATGTTTTGATGGAGCATGTGTTTAGCTTGCTTTGTCTACTCACAGTTCTTTTGTTTTTGGTGAACAAACCTGTCTTCTGTTTTTAGTTGTACTTGCTTGGTATTCTTGGTATTTTTAAACATTTATATCATATGTGATTTAACTAAATTTGTGCTAATTATTTTTAAAAGCTTATTTGCACATCCTTGCTCATTTATTGCCATCTCTATAATCTTCATAATTTCATTTTAAAGTCTGGGGCCTCCAAAGAAGCAAAATGCCAAAACAGAGTAGAGGTGGGCATCTCACATTGATTATATCTATTGTGGGCATCCCCATGTGGGTCATTTCTAACTGCTGTGATTACTTTGTGTGTTGTTTTAGTTGAACTATGGGTGTCAGTCTATTAAGCCTGCCTCCCTGCACATATAGTTGTACTTTCTTGGTATCCTCGGATGATGTGGGTTGGTTATTGCAAATTGCAAAGGCCCCCACAGTCTCCATTTGTGTATCTGTGCTTTGGATACTATGTCCCTCATTTTCACTTCAAACTGACTAGAATATTTTTGAGAGGATATGGATGGGGATTACTGGGGCTCAACCACTGCCTAATTTTCAGAGCATCTAAGATGGTCATAGAAAACTTTAGGGAATGGCTTTGTGCCTAGGAGCCCAAAAAAAAAATTATTTTGGGTTAAACAGAAGTTAAGAAGGGAAATTAGGTAGCATGATCTCTTTAAATTCTTCAAATAAACAGAAGTCAAACAGGGAAATTAGGTTTGAAAGAAATATGAGAGCTTCAAATAAAGATTTAAATTTTTCTACTGGATCAAATACTATCCCACTGGGAAATGTTGCCCATCCAAAAACCTCCTTTCGAATGCAACCACCTTCGATGAATCCCACTAATGGTCTGACCTACTCACACAAAAGTTTCAGCTCTAGATGTCTCCCAAATAATCCTCATTATCTTCCTATCTCAACTTATCAAGCCCTTTCTATTCCCGAGCCTGTAGGTAACCCTAAGGTACCCATAAACCATAAAAAAGGAGCAAATGATTATCATCAGCAATGTCGATTTATGGGATTACTGTCAAAAACATGGAGTGTATGGAAAATGGTTGGGTCATGGGCTTTCTGGGTTTAGCACTATTAACTTTCTGAAGAATGCATTTTAAAATCAGGTAAGTATACTTCTCGTGTATGTTGTGCAGTGGTTATTGGGTCAAACACGTCACCTGTGCAATCGGTGCATGCAGCGCACAGAATCCACGTCGGCATCCTCTTCTATCATCGCCTTTTATTGAACATGCATCAGAGGAATCAACGTTGTGCTCGATTTGCTCAGCCACGTTGATGTTTTGTTGCGGAAAGGAGAGCATCAGAGGAATCGACGTTGAGCTCGATTTCCTGGACTAAGCTGCAGAGCAGTCCTCCTGCTGTACATCATCAGGAATGAATAGTACGGGACTTGCATTTACGAGATATAGAAACCATAGGTGTTTAATATTAGTTGTGGTTTTTTTTGTTTTCAAGTAAGATAAAACATGAGAAAAAGAATTGTATTTCTTCAGCTTACACACTAAGAGGACCATATTCCAAGTGTTGAAGTCACAAAGGCTGCAAATGTTTAATACTTCAAGTGGTAATCTAAGAGCATCATATCCCTAGTGTTGAAGTCATTTTGTTTTTTAAATTTAAATAAATTATTGAAATTAGATTGAAATATTTTTAATCTTAATAAATAAATAAAATATTTTTAGGAAGGGGTCAAATTGCCCCTTCCATAGACTTGAGCAATGACCATTGGTCGTGGTCATTCTTAAAAGGTTTTGCCTTTTGCAATGTGTGTGTCTTAACATTGAAAGTGTTATTAAAATCACAATATTCACTACATATAATTCACATTCTAATATGAATAATAATATATAATATTAAAAAATCACAAGACAATCGACTAACACTCTTTTTATTAAGAAAAATAGTGAACTATTGAGAGGGAGAGGGAGAGAAATGGAGAGGGATTGGCAGGGAGAGGGGGAGAGGGAGGGATGTGGGAGGGAGAGGGGGAGGGATGTGGGAGGGGAGGGAGAGAGGAGAGGGAGGGGGAGGGATATAAGAGAGGGAGGGGGAGGAGTAGAGGGAGGGATAGGTGAGAGGGAGGGGAGGGGGAGAGATAAAGAGGGGAGGGAGGGATAGGGGGAGAGGGGACAAAGGGAGGAGAGGGAGAGCGAGAGAGGGTGGGAGGGAGAGATGTAGGGAGAGGGAGGAGGGAGGGAGAGGGAGGAGAGAGAGAGAGAGGGGGGGAAGGAGGAGGGGGAGAGGGAGAGGGAGGGAGAGGGAGAGGGAGTGCGATGGAGGGAGAGAGGGAGAGGGAGAGGGAGAAAGAGGGAGGGAGAGAGGAATGGAGGGGGAGGGGAGGGAGAGAGAGAGGGAGAGAGGGAGAGCTGGGGAGAGGGAGGGAGAGGGAGTAGGAGGGAGGGAGAGAGGGATTGAGGGAGAGAGAGTAGGAGGGAGGGAGGGAGAGAGAGAGAGGGAGAGAGGGAGAGCGGGGGAGAGGGAGTGAGAGGGAGTAGGAGGGAGGGAGAGAGGGGGAGAGGGAGAGGGAGCAGAGGGAGGGGGAGAGGGGGAGGGAGGGAGAGGGAGGGAGAGGGAGGGAGGGAGAGAGTGAGAGGGAGGGGGAGAGAGAGAGCAGGAGAGGGACATGGAGGGAGGGAGGATAAGGAGGGAGATATGGGGAGAGGGAGAGGGAGTGGGAGGGAGAGGGAGATGGAGGGAGAGGGAGCAGGAGGGAGGGAGAGAGGGGGAGAGGGAGGGAGAGAGGGGAAGGGAGGGAGAGGGAGGGAGAAGGAGGGAGAGGGAGGAGGGAGGGATAGAGTGAGTAGGAGGGAGGGAGAGAGAGTAGGAGAAGGAGTGGGAGAGGGACATGGAGGGAGAGAGGGAGGCTGGAGAAGGAGGGGGAGAGTGGGAGATGGAGAGGGAGTGGGAGGGAGAGGGAGAGGCAGGGAGAGAGAGAGAGAGAGAGAGAGAGAGAGAGAGAGAGTGAGCAAGAGGGAGAGGGAGAGGGAGCGGGAGCGGGATGGAGGGAGAGAGGAATAGAGGGGGAGGGGGAGGGAGAGAGGGAGGAAGAGGGAGAGAGAGAGAGGGGGAGAGGGAGGGAGAGGGAGCAGGAGGGAGGGAGAGAGGGGGAGAGGGAGAGGGAGCAAGAGGGAGGGAGAGAGGGGGAGGGAGGGGGAGGGAGGAGGAGGAAGAGGAGGGAGGAGGGAGGGAGGGAGAGAGAGTAGGAGAGGGAGTGGGAGAGGGTCATGGAGGGAGAGAGGGAGGGAGGAGAAGGAGGGAGAGAGGGGGAGATGGAGAGGGAGTGCGAGGGAGAGAGAGAGGGAGGGGGAGAGGGAGAGGGAGCAAGAGGGCAGGGGAGAGGGAGGGAGAGGGAGCAGGAGGGAGGGAGAGAGGGGGAGAGGGAGAGGGAGTAGGAGGGAGGGAGAGAGGGGGAGGGAGAGGGAGGGAGAGGGAGGAGGGAGGGAGGGAGGGAGAGAGATCAGGAGAGGGAGTGGGAGAGGGACATGGAGGGAGAGAGGGAGAGGGAGCAGGAGGGAGGAAGAGATGAGGAGAGGGAGGGAGAGGGAGAAGGAGGGAGGGAGAGAGGGGGAGAGGGAGAGGGAGCATGAGGGAGGGAGAGAGGGGGAGGGAGGGAGGGAGGGAGGGAGAGGGAGTAGGGAGGGAGAGAGTGAGTGCGAGGGAGGGAGAGAGAGTAGGAGAGGGAGTGGGAGAGGGACATGGAGGGAGAGAGGGAGGGAGGAGAAGGAGGGAGAGAAGGGGAGATGGAGAGGGAGTGGGATGGAGAGGGAGATGGATGGAGAGGGAGAGGGAGAGGGAGTGGGAGGGGGAGGGAGGAGGAGGGAGAGAGGGAGAGGGAGAGAGGGGGAGAGGGAAAAGGAGGGAGGGAGAGAGGGAGAGGGTGGGATCGAGAGGGATAGGGAGGGAGGGAGAGAGGGGGACATGGAGAGAGAGTGGGAGTGGGAGTGAGAGGGAGAGGGAGGGAGAGAGGGGGAGGGAGAGAGGGAGCGGGAGGGAGGGAGAGAGAGAGGGTGAGAGGGAGGGAGGAGAAGGAGGGGGAGAGGGGGAGAGGGAGAGGGAGAGGGAGGGAGTAGGAGGGGGAAGGAGAAAGAGGAGGAGGGGGAGTCTTGGAGGAGAAGGAGGAGGAGAGGGAGAGGGAGTGAGAGGGATGGAGAGGGAGTGGGAGGGAGAGGGAGATGGATGGAGAGGGAGGGAGAGGATGGGGGAGGGGGAGGGAAAGAGGAAGGAAGGAGGACGGAGAGAGGGGGAGAGGGAGAGGGAGTGGGAGGGAGAGGGAGGGAGAGGGGGAGAAGGAGGGAGAGGGAGAGGGAGGGAGAGGGAGAGAGGGAGAGACGGTTAGAGGGAGAGGGTAGGAGGAGAAGGTGAGAGAGAGGGGTAGAGGGAGAGGGAGTGAGGGAGAGGGAGAGGGGGAGCGTGAAGGAGGGAGGTAGGGAGGGAGGGGGATAGAAAGGGGGAGGGAGGTAGAGGGAAAGAGGGAGAGGGAGAAGTAGGAAAAGGGGGAGAGAGGGAAATGGAGGAGGGAAAGCGAGAGAGAGGGAGAGAGGGAGAGGGAGAGGGAGAGGGAGGGAAAGGGGGAGATGGAGGGAGAGAGGGAGCATGTAATGCCCCGCCAAGGAACCCAGAAGAACTTAACCTAAACATGCAACTAAGTTTGCAGAGCATTTTTTTTTAAAGTTAACAATCAACAACATCAAGATTCACAATGCGGAAGCAAAGCACAGCCATAAACAACTTACATAGGTTACAACCCTCAAGGGTTCCTTGACATAGATTACAAAATGATTAATAATTAAATTAGATAAGATATAATTATGAATTCCAAGATTACATCCGAATGATAAATACAACATCATAAGCATGATTACTTAAATACAATTGGTACCATAAGGTAACCATAATAATAAGCATCCACTGCACATGTCGCAGGGTATGTGAATACAATAACTGGAAAGAAATACAACATGATAACTCTGAATATTTGATACAATGATACAAGATCACAAGAAAAGAAGAACAAGAATGAACAACTGCAACATGGGTCATCCAACCTCGATGCATGAATGTCAGAATCTCAAATGGTAAAAGAACCACTACCACCTGACCTCGTGAACCTAAATGGTCCACTCCCACCGTGCTGAGGAGATAACATCAAAATCCCACTCGGATAACAAACAACAACAACCAAGGAATAGGTCCTGAAAGCTTCTAATCTCAAAGGTACAAAAGTTACAAGGACTAATAAACTCTACCAGAGGCAACTAATACGCGTAGGAAACCTAAGATGTATACAAGAAGTGCCATCACACAAGTCAACTCTAAGGTTATCCTGATAGTCTCTTCAGACCCTAGCGCCCTAGTGACTCTATGTGGTTATAGTAACCTCTCGTGTAGACAAGGTACTACCTATGCCATATCTAGTCCATAAAGGCGGCAAGCATCATCTCACTCCCATCCTAGTCAAACTCAATCAGGAACTCAAGCATGGGTGAGGCTCCTAATGTTTATTAATTATCACTTATTAAACTACTTGTAATGGGATCTCCTGGTGGCCACTTCCAGGCTCCGGCACCAATTACAAGCCACTTCCTAATATACACTCAGATGACCTACCCTGGGGTTTCACATGAACAATATGAACTCTGAGTTAACACAACTCTTGAATCTCTACAACTAGATTCAACATGCAAGACCAGAAACTACTAGAATAAAAAAAAACTACCTAGGGTTAGAACATCTCATGCAACCTAACAATGCATGCAAGGCAAACAACATGATAAAAGACAACTACAACCCCTAAAAATCATACCAAAACAAATAGTCCAAGGGTGTCTTATAGACTTCTTGATAATACTAGGTTGCTAAAGATGCATCACTAAATATTCAAGAATATACAATTAATCAAAAAGCATTATGCATCTCATCTAGCTTTCAAAAACATTTCTAAAAATATAATAATCCAATTAGATTTATAATAAAATAGGAAAATAAAATACTAATCCAATTTAATATAAACAATGTATATCCCTAATCCCATAATAACATTAATCCTTATGAAAAGCATTTAAATAAAAAGAAAATTAAATTGAAATTAGATTAAGCTAATTTCCTTCAATAAATACTTAAACACCTAAATCAAATATAACATAACTAATTCTCATAAAAGAATTAATATTTAATATTAATTAAAGTTAACATATTTACCAAAGCAAATAAATTTAATAATAAACAAAATTAATTAATATAATAAAGAATTAATATTTATTAAAATATAAATATTAAAACCAAAAAAAAACTAACAAACAAAAATTTTAAATCAAAACTAATAATAAAACATTTTATAGAAAAAAAAATTACAAAATATAAATTAAGGGGGGGGGGGGGGGGGAGGGGTCCCGCGGGCCCCACACCCCTGTCTGGCACGTCGGCCCTGTCCACATATCCTTATGGCTGACGACAGTACTTGCGGTACTGTCGCACGATAGCCCCCTCGGGGACTATCGTGCATCAATACCCAGGGTATTGCGCCGACAGTCTGCCAGAGGGCCCGCATATGGGAAAATATGAGATGGTTTTATTTTTAAAACCTAATAAAATTTAAATTAAGATAAACATTATCTCTTTTAAAGCTTTTCCAACTTTAATTTTTATTTTACACAAATAAACCCAATAAAGAATTTATAAAGTTTATGCAAAGATATATATATATATATTAAATTAATTATCTATACAAATAGATACCTCAAACACAATCATAACCATAACAAGAATATAATTTCCACAAGTTCCTCAATGAGATCAAAACCCTAATCTACCTGGGTTTTCAATTGAACTATAACAAATTTCACAAACTTTGAGGTTTTTAACAACAAATAAATAGATTCCAAAATATACAATGGATTGCATGTAAATTTTCTTTCTCTAACATCCAACTGATAATAACATTGCTATGCTACTCAAACAATCAATACCAGCAAGCACGAGGAAGACACTTTCTACAATTTCCTACAGAGATCTGAAAAAGAATAACCATAATAAAATCAAAACCTACCTCAAATCAATTATACAGATTTGATGATGTCCAAAATGAAGAAAATAGAATTCAAGCTTTTCGAAGAGCTCTCACAAATTTGTCCCAAATCTGTCTCCAAAATTCCTCCTCCAAAACCTGTGTAATCGAATAATGGCCAAAACCCCCAATACTTAAAGAAATCTCCTTTCTCATGCTGAATTTGAACTCAACTCCAAAAGGGCTTTGCATGAAGACGAACTTTAGTTTATGGTTCAGTCTCAGTTGAACTGAAGTCCCCTTTCCACTTTGACTTTAGTTGAAAGAACATAACCAAACTTCAACTAGAATTATTAATTCAATTCCATTCAATTAGGAATGTGCAACATTCATTCGATTAAAAAAATTAGAACATTTAGTTTGACATAAATACCACATGCTAAATTAACCCTTAATTTAATAAATATATTTTAATTGAACAAAGGTTAATTTCATGATTAAATATTTCTAAGGTGAAGTTATTTAATTAATTCAAATTAATTAAATATCTCAACCACACTCAATTTTAATATATAATTAATTTCCAATTAATTTATTGCATTCACTATACAATAAAAATAATAATTAGGCTAAATAAATACATTTATTTAATTACCATTTAAATGATATTCCAAAGCTAAAAATAGAATGATCTAAAAATAGAAATCACACCAAACACCTCAAAACAAAGAATCAAAAAGACCTAATGACCCACATTCATACTCAGGACATAGGTATAAACTCGTGCTAATTGGACGAGTTTAGAAGGGTGGAAACACAGAATCTTGTCCCCTACTTTAGGACAATATTTGGCTTAGGTTAGGTTTTAGAACTTAATATTATCTCCCCTCTTTTACCATTGAGATTAGCGATAGGGCATGCTCATCCTGACAATTTAGGGAAGTCGATCCCTGGTACCTGCGAACCTACATAAGAGACAAGCATGTGCATATATATATAGAGATATAATAGACAATGGCGGGGATTGGCCAATCATGTGGATCTCACAAGAAAGTAACTACGACTCCGTCCCTCAACCACATCAAGCACGTCAAATAGAAATATAAAACAAACACATCAACCATACACATGCAAGTATGGGGTCAGTAAAATCATAAGCATCAACAAATTTCTAACATATAATCTATCATCCTAGATTAATTACAACATTTATAAAATCAAACTAGGGGCAAGGTACTACAGAGTAGGAGGGAGTGGGAGTGGGAGGGAGAGGGAGAAGGAGGAAAAGGGGGAGAGAGGGACATGGAGAGGGAGGGAAATGGGGAGACAGGGAGGGAGGGAGATGGAGAGGGAGGGAGAGTGAAAGGGGGAGAGAGGGAAATGGAGAGGGAGGGAAGGTGCGAGAGAGGGAGAGAGGGAGAGGGAGGGGGAGGGTGAGGGGGAGAGAGAGAGTGGGAGGGGGGAGAGAGGGAGGGAGAGGGAGAGAGGGGGAAAGGGAGAGGGAGAGT
This sequence comes from Chamaecyparis obtusa, assembly GCA_027943335.1. Lineage (NCBI taxonomy): Eukaryota > Viridiplantae > Streptophyta > Pinopsida > Cupressales > Cupressaceae > Chamaecyparis > Chamaecyparis obtusa. The sequence continues at coordinate 111,478 of BSBK01008219.1, read as the reverse complement.
GGGATGGGGACATGGAGGGAGAGAAGGGGAGAGAGAGAGAGGGAGAGGGGGAGGGAGAGAGGGGGAGAGAGATGGAGGGAGGGCGAGAGAGAGGGGGAGAGGGAGGGAGAGGGGAGGGAGAGGATAGGAGAGGGATAAGAGTGAGGGAGAGGTAGAGGGAGAGGATAAGAGTGAGGGAGAGGGAGAGAGAGGGAGGGGGAGGGGGAAGGGGAGGGAGAGGAGAGGAATAGGTGAGAAGGAGGGGAGGGGGAGAGATAGATAGGGGAGGAAGGGATATGGAGGAGAGGGGACGAAGGGAGGGAGGGAGAGGGGGAGGGTGAGAGGGTGGGAGAGGGAGGGGAAGGGGAGGGGGAGGGAGAGGGAGAGGGAGAGGGATATGAGAGAGGGGGAGGGGGAGGGAGGGTGGAGGGGGAGGGGGAGGGAGAGGGAGAGGGAGAGGAGACGGATAGGGATAGGGGAGAGGGAGGGGGAGGGAGAGAGATAGAAAGCGGAGGGAGGGATAGGGGGAGAGGGGAGGGGGAGGGGGAGGAAGCGGGAGAGAGGGAGAGAGGGGAGATGGACAGGGAGGGAAAGGAGGAAGGAGGAGGGAGAGAGGGAGTGGGAGAGGGAGGGGGAGGGAGAGAGGGAGAGAGGGAGGGAGGATAAGGAAGGGGAGAGGGGGAGAGGGAGGGAGAGGGAGGGAGGGGGATTAGGAGGGAGGGAGAGGGAGAGGGAGAGAGGGGGGGAGGGGGGGGGAGGGAGGGAGTGAGATGAAGGGAGAGAGAGAGGGAGAGGGAGAGGGAGAGGGAGGGAGAGAGGGAGGGAGGGAGGGAGAGAGGGAGGGAGAGGGAGAGGGAGGGGAATAGGGAGAGGGAGTGGGATGGAGAGGAAGGAAGGGGGACGGGGACAAAGAGAGGGAGTGGGAGTGGGAGAGGGAGGGAGGGAGAGAGAGGGAGGGAGAGAGAGAGGGAGAGAGGCAGGGAGAGGGGGAGGGTTAGAGGAGGAGAGGGAGAGGGAGGGAGAGGGAGGGAGAGGGAGAAGGAGGGAGAGGGAGTGGGAGGGTGGGAGAGGGAGATGGAGGGAAAGAGGGAGGAAGGAGGAGGGAGGGAGGGGTAGAGGGAGAGGGAGTGGGGAGGGAGAGGGAGGGAGAGAGGGAGAGGGGGGTAGAGGGATGGAGGGGGAGAGTGAGAGGAGGGAGAGGGAGAGGGCGGGAAAGGGAGAGAGAGGGAAATGGAGAGGGAGGGAAAGTGAGAGAGAGGGAGAGAGGGAGAGGGAGGGAAAGGGAAAGGTGGAGAGGGAGGGAGAGAGGGAGAGGGAGGGATAGAGGGGGGGAGGGAGAGGGAGTGGGTGGGAGAGGGAGGAGGAAAAGGGGGAGAGGTGGAGAGGGAGAGGGAGAGGGAGGTAAATTTGGAGAGGAGGGAGGGAGATGGAGAGGGAGGGAGGGAGAGGGAGGGAAAGGGGGAGAGAGGGAGATGGAGAGGGAGAGGGAGAGGGAGGGAAATCAGGAGGGAGGGAGAGAGGGTGAGAGAGAGGCAGGGAAAGGGGTAGAGGGAGAGGGGGGAAAGGGGGAGAGAGGGAGATGGAGAGGGAGGGAGAGAGGGAGAGAGGAAGATGGATAGGGAGGGAAATGGGGCGAGAGGGGGAGGGAGAGGGAGAGAGTGAGGGAGAGTGAGGGGGAGAGAGGGATAAGGAGGAGAGGGAGAGGGAGAGGGGGAGAGAGAGAGAGAGAGAGAGAGAGAGAGAGAGAGAGAGAGAGAGAGAGAGAGAGAGAGAGAGAGATTTAATTTTCCCTCCTGTAACAATACAAATTTGTAAAATAATTTGAAATATTTGATTTTTTTATAGAAATGGGTCGGTAATTTCATATTTATTATTATTTTCTATTTTTGGTGTGAATGTTATGTTTCAACCTCGATTTTATTCTTATATGATATTTACTTCATGTCCTTCTGAATTTGCAATATTATTTAAAAAACTAAATTTGTAAAATAATTTGACATATTTGAATTTATTTTATAGAAATGGGTTGGTTGAAGTCTAATTTCATATTTAATATTATTTTAGATTTTTAGATTTATATATTATGAAAATATGATTCTATTTTCTTGTTTAAGTCTATTTTTTATGATGATACTTAGGTGTCGCCCCTTACAACCAAACTAACAAAAAAAAAAGAACTACACACTAGTAGAAAATGAACATAAAAAACTACTAGAGTTAAAGAGTACATTGAAAGCTAGATCTGACATGTAGTCCAACACCATATCGGTAGCTAAAACTAAAAGAAAAATATAAGTAACCAGAGTGTTCACCTTGGAACCACAATTCAATAAACCCATAGCAATACTTAGGAGTCTATTAAGAATGACAAAAAATTTCATATTGGAACCATAGTCAAATTTACTATAAAAAAATGAAGGATCTGACAAAAAGTCCATGTGGGCAATTAACAACATTAACAATATTTTTCCAAAGAAAGCTACACATGACTAATAGATCGAGGAAATTGAACAATTCCTTGTAGTTTCCTTCATTCGCAACATCCTTTCCTAGCACCTTTCTCTACACACGAGGCACAAGGAAGCTGCTAGATTATGTGTCACACGGAGGTTGAAACTTGAAATACTTCCCATCTTCCTTTCTAGGTCGAGAGCCTTGGTCATCAACTTGCCCAACTTAGTCTTCAAATTCATCAACTCATTGGTTTTTGTTTGATAGACAGTGTAGTTTCCTTTTATAAAATTTATGTTAACATTCTCCTCTTTTGGTAGCATATCCCTAGTTAATTCTATAGGCTATATTTTCATACTGCTAGAAAAATAAGTGGAGCTATTATTTACAGATTTATTTAAGCTCTTATTTTTATTTATTTCATCTCCTTTTCTAACAACATTTATCTCCTCTCACTCTTCCCAAATTTGCACAGAGGCCCACCCAACTTTCAAAATCATAGAATTGAATGCAATTAGGGAAATATGTTATAAAAAAATTACTAGTTTAAAGAGAAGTTTAAGCCTCACATATTAGCTTGGGAATAATCATTTATGTACCCCTTCACAATACTATCTCATGTGGAAATACATTACAATACACAAAGGCCTTTAAGGATAGATCTCCACAATATATGATAGCCACACATTTTTAATAAATAAAAGGTATTCATTAATTTGGCATCTACTATGGTCACTCTGAAATGATGTAATCACATCATTATGGGACCCTTCTTAAGGTTCATATGGCTCCTACAATCTATCGCTCACCATGTACTCAACTTGATATTACTAATTGTGACATGACCACCCAAATCCCTTCAGCTAGTCCATGTCACTAAGCCCTGTTTCCATGTCACCCACTTCTCATTCAAATTCATTTTCAAAACAAAATTTTCCTATCTCAAGCCTTCAAAATAAATGCCTCTACAATCCAATGAATAAAACATGGTTGTGTATAATAGAATTCGTAACAACCAAGACTAAAGGGCATTCATCAATGTTAGTAATTGAGTTCTCCTCCCTTAGGATATACTAAACATGATTTCGAAGGAATTCTTTCCTCCTCCAACATATCAAGTCTTCAATATGATACTCCAACGAAGCCATAGACATCTACAACCATATTACCTTCTCTAAAGACATGAATTTCAAAAGAAAAAGCTAAAAAGAAGTTTGTCGATATCTCTCACAATCCCTTAAATAGACTAGTTGATCCTAATCCTACATCAACAATGAGTTTAGAATCACCTTCTATAGGTAGAACCCTAATCCCAATTGAAAGGGAAATTTAAGACCCCCTAGTAGAGTTATCCCTTCAATTTAATTACTCATGTTTTTCTCAAGATCACCACTATAGGCTGCCACCATCTCACAAAAGCATGAACTTATAACTCCCTCCACTATAGCATTTTTTGTGAGATCGACTTGCAACACCATCAAAATTTATTTTAAAATATCCACATATAGGGAGGATCCATTTGGTATTTTTCATGCTCAATATTTTAAACAATTAAACCTGGAATAAGAGATAGATAAAACTTTATTTCTATAAACTTCACATCATATATCTAAGTAGGAGGAAAGAAAGGGAAATGACAAGTAGTAGCTTAAAGATTTCCCATAACCAGTTTCAGTCAACTTCTCAACTCCACAAAAACTCTTGCATTTCCTCTCCTTCTAAGTGCTCCAACCAAGATGGGAGAGATCTACTCCCATAATTCTCTAATAAGAGAGTTATGAGAAGTCCCCAACCATTTCATAGCTAATTGTTGAATATCTCCATTCATACCGCAAGGAATTTCAAGCTTCTACAACCTATACTCCTGAGGGCTTGTGTCTAACTATAATGGATTAGCAAGTGAGGGATATTTTTCTCCTCATGTTTGCATAGCATACAAAAATTACGAAGCTAGAATCTACACTTAATAAGATTATCTTGTATGATTATTTTTGTAGTCATAGATGTCCTCCAAAATAAATTGATTTTGGGAATAAGGTAGGGGTTCCAAACTTTTTTCCAAAATCTAATGTTGTTGTCTTCCTTTAGAGGTAAATAGTAAATAGTTTTGATATTAGGATGGGGGATTTCCCCTTCCTCTAGTAGGGTTACCCTTCAAGGGGTTTTATCACTCTTCCCCCCTGCATAGTCTTATTATAGGTTTCCATCAACTTTAGAAGCTCTTCAATGAAGGGGTAATCATCACTTTCTACCTCTAGGCCTTCCATGCTAGATCCACCAAGTGGCACAACCCTTTCAATATGAAAGAGATAAATATAAATCTAAGTGACCATTAGAAAAGCAATAATTATATCTAAAAGGAAGATCCTCACAATCCAATAATTATGACCAAGGTTGATCACATTGTCAAGACAAGGTTTTGAGATGTTTATATCAGCCAAGATGTGAGTGAAGGTGGTATACCCAATCTGTGAAGTAGAGTCATTAACCTTAAGGAAGTGACCAACTAAGTTGATTATGTCTTCAAAAAAAGTACCCTCCCAAAGTTGAAGATGAATATTTAAGAGTCTATTCGAGACCAATCACACATGTAGTGGTTCTAAGAGGGGGTTAAAGGAAGGAGACCAATGCTTTGTTGAAAGAAAGTGTTCCTCTCAAGCCTAATGATTCTTAAAATCCAAATATTTTAGCCTTGTATTGTCATACATTGTAAGCACCCAAGTGGTGTATAATTTTATGATTGGTTAGCTCCTACCTGAGTGTGTTATCATTATATATTTCATATTATAACTTCATAATTACACTTAATCCACACCAAAATTTCAATTAAAGGTCCTCTAATTCATTCAAACTTTCTCAAAATTGAGGTAGGTCCTTATTTCTAAGTGGTCTCCTCTATTTCCCCTCCAATCAAATAATTCATCTTGCCTCCTGGGACCTATTTAACTATTTTTTATCTTAGTATTATGTTTTGACCTTCTATTGAGTCGTTTGTATGAATCTTGCATCCATTGATTGTTTGGGACATACATAAAAAATTTGGGCCTATTTAGAGTGGGGTAGAATGCCATTAACATTCTATCTTAGGTACATAACACCAATGGAATTTTGTGCCCATTTTTTAATTGGGTCCCTATCTCGAGGTTTTTCATAAGAAATCTAGATTTATGGTTGGCCTACTCAGCTCTCTCTCCTAATTTTGTATAAAGGCAACCCTCAAACTTCATTTTGGCTAGATGAAAGTGATTCCAAGGTGGAAGTATCAATTTGAATACATCTGATGAAGTGAAGGATTACAAATTAAAATTTCAACAACTCTTTTATCAAGAATCCAAATCTTTTCCAAGCATTCAAGGTTTCAAAATCTTTTCAACACTATGGACACACAAAATGATCATGATGATGGCTAGGAGATCATCATCTAATGATTGTCTTGTACTCTTCCTCTTAGGATTGGGTATGGTTGTCTTTAGATCTATAATTTTTTGTTTTATATCTATATTATTTGCATGCATTTAATTACACATTTATTGCATTTTCATACTAGGGTTTACTATATCACACCTAGGGTAGATCTTAGCATTCCATTAATGCATTTATGTATTCTAGATCACAGCAATCTTGACATACTCTAGATCCACTAGTATTGTACACTTTATCTTTGTCACAATTTTCTATCCATGGAGGAGGAAATCACCAAAATAGGGGCTTGACCAAGGCAAACCCCTATTAGCCACCCACACTCAAAAATCTCATATATACGGGTGCATAAGAACTCAAATTTGTCTGTCAAAGCATCACATCCATCCTAGAATAGAGACAATATATTTCCATCTTCTCTTGGTAGAAAACCCATGGTACATATATCCATTGGCATTTTGTCCATGCCAAAAAGCAATGATATTTTAGGTGTAGAGAGCTATAGACCTCGGGATCTCTAATTTGTAGTTATAGGTCATTTTAGGCTTTTGACGGTTGAGAATTCAGATATGAAGTTTTATTTTCCCTATTTGGCTTCCAGATGCATTCAAATATTTTCCCTTTCCATTTTCATTAGTTTTCCAGATTAGATTAGCTTTTATTTATCGACATCTCTCCACTCTTTCTCATATTTTTTAAGAAACAAAGGGATAGAAAATCCTATGTGTGAAAATATTGCATTAGCATCCTTTCCATCAAAGGATATTGATTTGATTTTTGTTGAGGTGGTTTCGTATTCCAATGTGTGTTATGAATTGAGAAATACCCCCTCTTATATTTCTTACCATTTTATATATCACAATCCTATGAAGAGGAAAATGAGGAAATGAAGAAGCCTTTTGCACAAGGGTAGATTTTGATAGATCCAACAATAATAGGGGTAGATAAGACCCAGCAATACAAATCAAGAAGAGATGTCCAAAGGTTGGAGAAACTTCACAACAAGATTTTGTACTAGTAAAAATCCACATTTTCAACAACCTCTACACCATAAAAAAGAACAAGAGAAGGTTTGGCACAAGGGAGATGATGTGTCACTCACTAGGAATTAAGAAGACCACACCTTGTAGCTTGGGTGAAACTTTTTTGAGTAGCAATGCTTCCACTTGGTCCAACAATAGGGTGACCTAGGGTAGCACCAATATAATTACCAAAGGAAGAGGTTACAAGCTGAAGCAAGTTGGAACCCACACTATATGGTCATAAAAGAAATCCACTCACACCAGCAATAGGACCCCTATTTCCTCAAAAATTATACTTTAAAGGCACGTAATAATAGAAAGACTAAGATAAAACTTACTGCATGAGGAAACAAGAGCATGACCAGCCTTTGTTGAAACATCAACATTGTGAATTACAACATCAAGGAATATGGGATCAATGTCAATGAGGAAGGGAACAACCCTTGTAACTATTTAAAGCACTATCACAAACTGGCCAATGAGCAAGAGTGGAGACATCTCAAAAAAATATTTATATGTGAAGCATATTTTTAATAAGCATCTACTTATGTTTTGCATTTTAAACTTTTATATCCAATTTATTGTGTGTTTGTGGTATCTTTTAAACTTTTTTGAGAAGTGTATTTTTAAATATTTTATTCAATTCACCTAATTATTTTAATTATTCATAAAATTTGTATGGATAAAGTTTTAGACTTTTTTAAGTATGATTTTTCATGATCAAGGTAGTAGTGAATTATTGATTGACTTTGTGCTTCATTTAAACTTCATCTATTTGTATGCTTAAATAAATTGTATGAAATGAAATTTAAATATCCAATTCAATCATTGTTTGAAATACATGGGCTCCATATGGAGTTTTGAAATTTTATGAGAATTATAGTTTTTTACAAAATGGAAATTCATGAACATTTTTGAGAAGTGTGTCTCAACCTTGATATTCATTTAGACATGATCACCTACTGTTTGGATTTAACTTTGTATTTCTTTTATTCACAAACTTTATATCATGATTTTGTACTCACTTTGCAATTATTATTTTAAATTTTCTTTATAAGGCATTTATTTTAAATTTTTGTAATATGGAGTGTGTTTTTAACTTTTGCAACTTTTGTATTAACAATTTTTAATATAAAGTATAAATGAAGAAATGTTATTCATCTACATTTACATGATATAGGGAATATATTTAAAGGGGAAAAATAAGATTCACCTCCAAATCCAAATTCCCAAAGGAGAGATTCAAATTGATCAACCAAAAAGGTTAGTGCACATAAGAATCAATCTATGGAGAATATGAATAAAGGAGAAAACCTTATATTTTGTTATGGAAAGTATGTGTTGAAATTTTAATTTAATTGAAAGAAAATACTAACCTCAAAATAGGGAAAATCTAGAAAATGCAGATTTCTAATTTTTGTGTTAGTTTTGGGAATTTCTGCAACCGGCTCTGGCCTGGAAACATTGAAACAAAGAAAACTTGGAAATCTTTTGTCTTTTTGAAGAAGGTCGACCTTGACCTAGAGCCGAGGTAAAATCTTACCCTGGGGTACAATCTTACCCCAAAAAGTTGACCTTGACGTGTACTGCTCCGATGAAAATTCTGTTTGTAGATCCTAAAAGTTTGTCAAAAAGGGTACTCAGATCTGCACTAATATTCCTTGATCCGCACTTGCATCTGCAAGAAAAAGGGTTTTGGTGGTTGGATGGGGGGGGTTTGCCTTGGTCAAACCCTAGTTTGGAATCAACCTTGAAATGTAATTGAAATTTCAATATAGATAAACAAAGTAAATGGAACTATTCACATTGCTTATGTTGAAATCGTTGTGGAGGATTCGAGTCCTTGAATCCACAAGTATGGATGCTCCAAATGAATGTAGAATCAAATGTAGGATGTCTCAAATAAATTGCATTAGATCTTCAACACCAATATTGAATGGATCTTGTACTAGGAAGAAGCTTTGAATGGATGTGGATGAAATCTTCAAGAAGAGGCTCCAAAGAGATTGAATCCTTCAATGGCTATCAATGGATCTCCTTGATGGATACTTGAATGCTTGTGGAATTGAATTGTTGAATGCTTGCTTGATCACCAAAAGTGGATGTGAAATTGAGATCACTTGATGGAAAAAAGAGATTTTGATCATGAATTATGGGTTGTGTATGAAATGAGAGAGGAAGGCTTCCTTTTATACAAATCTAGGGCACAAACTTCTAGAGAGGCTGACATATAAGAAATAAATTCTCATTGAGTACAAACCCCTAGAAATGGACCTAGATTAAATATCATTTAAGAGTTTACTATTCCAAAATCCCAAACAACCAACCCGAAAGTAGGAAATAAAACTTTATGAAGCCCGACATCCCAAAACTTTTGGATCCTAAAAATTGGACTTGGGGTCGAGGTCGAGGTCAACTCTGACCTTGGCCAAGGTCAAGGTCATCCTTCACCTAGGTCAAATTTGAGTTGACCTTGACCCACAAGGTCGTCCTTGAACTAGAAAGTTAAAACTCTCAGTTTCTCAAGAAAAAGTTGTCAGAAAGATGTTGGAAATGAGAGGGAGAGAAGCAGAATAGGGGGAGAGAAGTAGATCTAGTAAAATAAAAATTCAAGATGCTTGACATGACCCTAGACCACCTACTCAGAGGGCTAAACCAGTCCTAAATGGAAGTGCTTCCATTTTTTGAGGATACATTTATCCCCCACTTTAGCAAGAGTATGGACTCGATGCAAACTCTTGGTAAAGGAGATCATAATGAAAAGATAATCATATTGAAATCAAAGGGACAAAGAGATCCTTAAGCCCCTAGGGACTCAAGTCTTCATCAGCTCCAAGATCACAATAAGAGAGACATCTCTAGAAAAGAGAGAGAAGAGGGTGTGATTATCTCACCCAATGAGAACTTATGTTCCACTGTGAACCACACAAGGAAACAACACAACTGGAAAGATGGAATTGAACCACCTAGTGAATATGGCTACTCACTAGTCAACCCATCAAAGATTCACCCTTAGGAATATCTTATTCTATAAGAGCAAAGCCAAAAATAAAAGAGATCCAGTATTAAGGACAACTTCGAACTTAAGGGATCAAAATTTTGAAACTAGAGGGATCAGGAGATCCTATGAAATAAAAATCCATGCTTTAAGGATTAGTCACTAATCCATAAGGGGAGAGAAGTATCTTGAAAAATATGTGTATATTGAAAGTGCGTGTGTGCAACAGGTGAGAAGAGTGTATGCACCCATGTTAAAGTCATTGCTAACACTTTAACAGGAGAAATGACTTGAATGAAAACATAAACAACTCCACTGATTATGATTCCACTACGAGATGCCCCCAAACAAAGACAAATCAATGGAAATTCCACATAAACATACAAAGAACACATAAGGGATTTACCTACCGTGGGATCAATATGATCACAAGATAATATAATTGATGGAATATGGATGAAGTGACTGAGAGGGGGGGGGGGGGGGTGAATCAGTCAACCATAAAACACTTCATAATTTATTCTTTCCAGATCCCTTAGGATATCAAAAAATGTTATCTTTTTTAGCACTCAGTAAATAGATTGCAGTAGCTTTGAAGATGCAAAAAGTATTATCAAAATTATCTTTTAGATATTCATCAGCACTGGTGTATGATTAAGATAGCAATTAAGAACACAAGAGACACAAGATTTAACGTGGAAACCCAATATGGGAAAAACCACCAATGTATCTAGATACTGATTTTCACTTTTCTGAAGTGATGCCCGATTAGAAGCCAACCCGGTAAAAGGTTACAAAACACACTGTTAGGTGTGACCTTGTTAGAGGATTTAAACACCCTACTAGGAGTGGCCTAGTAAGAGGTCTTGAAAACAATTCAATGGAATTGTCACCTTGTTAGAGGATTTACAATATGGTTGTTAAACCAACTCGGTTAAGAGATTTAGAATTCACTGTTACAATGATAAGAAGGTAACAATGAAAAATGACCTGTATAATAATGCAACTACCTTGCTGATTACAGATCTCTGTTCTGCATATGTGTGATCCTTCCTGATCGAATAAATCTCTGCTACACCTTAAGGATATCTGAACATCCTTCACAAATTCGCACACACCTTTCCTATCTTTTCTTCTGTAAATCTTCTGCTATATTTCTTGTTTAGTTTTCACATTTGACCTTTTATTTATATGATTTTAGATTTTTCAAATTGACATTATTTAGTATAACAGTCGGCTGAATTAAGCAAACTCTATTTGCAAAAATCCTTCAAGGGTCGACAGTGCTCGGTGACCATAACTTTCTACAATCTTTCGGAGACCGAGGGAACTCGGTAAACACCAACAATCCTTTACCTTCGATAACTGACTGAACTCGGTAAACACTGAATTTCCTTTGACGACCGACTGAACTCGGTAAACACTGAATTTCCTTTGACGACCGACTGAACTTGGTAAATGCTAAATTTTCTTTGATAACCGAGTGGACTCGGTAGACACTGATTTTCTTTGATAACCGAGTGGACTTGGTAAGCACTAATATTCCTGTCTGGAAGACCAACTGAGCTCGGTAGGAACTGATTGCTGCAGACTATGACATTGTGTGACATCAAGGACAATACATAATTTGAGTAGCAATTTCCTTCAGACAATTGTTTCCAACAATAATATGATATTATTGCAAATGAATTGACATCATTTCCCAAAGAAAGTAGAACTACTATCACAATGGAGGAAAGAAAACATAAGAGTTATGAAGAAGAATATTTTCAGACCATGACATGGAGACCAAAAAGAATTTGTGCTACCAAGTCATAGATCCGAGTAGATTACACAAGGAAACATTTACAAACAATAGCACAGGTACAACATAACATGAAACGACATATAGAAGAATAGAGATACATATGGAGGAATAGTACAATAGGTTTGATTCCTTTATCATCTTGTGCCAATAGAGCAACAAGGGTCATATAAAATAATCTAACAAACATTTAGCAAACACATTACGGGAGATGCACAATATGGAAGAAAAACACACAAAAGGCTACCATGAAGGGCAAGCCAATCAAGCGCACCACCTACTCTCCCCATATTCTTCTATATCATTTAGGGAAGGTGGGTAACTCACAAGAGGGACTATATCCAACAGTAGGAATGATAGCCAGTTCCAAACAAGGATCCTCTTGAGAATCATCATGTTCGATACTAGGTGTAATTATCAATTGTGATGATATAATATTAGGTAAATCAATATCAATGTTAATAGTCTCATATTCATCATTAACATCATTAATATCATCAAGAGCATCTTCTTCATCCAGATTAATCAAAATAGGATCTAAGATACGAATTGAATCATCATAATCTTGCATCTTAACATCATTATTAGTAGTAACTTCTTCTAACACATCATGCATAGATTGACCAAAGGAAGGTAAAGAACTTCAAATAATAGCAGTATGAACCTTAGCTTGAGCACGAAGCTTCTTACAACGTTCATTAGTAGATCGATTATGTTTTGTCTTATTTGAAATATGATGAGAACTAGGAGGAACAACCACTGGATCCTTCATAGGTTCTATAGGAGGATTAGTAGGATTATCAATAGATTGACAAGAAAAAGTAGGAGCTTGATTAACAGAACTAGAAGCCATAGATAAAGGAGGTATGGAAGGTGTAGGAAAAATACCATGATCAAGATCCACTGACATGCTTAACTCGAGAAGCTTGCAATGTTTATAGGCTTGATATGAGTGAAAAAGATTATCAGGTCGAAAAGGACATGAATTAGGTAATGAAGGCCAAAAGAAGTCAAGTGTAGCACAATCCCTAGGCCTAGAAGGTTGATATAAACTATGGTTAATCATCTTCACTTCATCATCATGAATGAATTTAAGGCATTTATGGATAGGAGAAGCAACAACATGCATGTAATTCAACCAAGGAAAACCAAGCTTAACTTGAAATTGATTGGAAGTAGGAACAACGACAAAGGTAATGTTCACAATTTTACCACACAGTTCAACTAGAAAATCAATAGAACCAAATGATGGATACAAAAAAACCATTACAAGTTTGAATCCACACATCAGATGTATCATAAGAATAACATTGTAAGTTTTTCATAAGAAGATTTTCTTCAGTAATAACATTGACTAAGGATGTGGGATCAACTAGACAACTGCATGTAGGTATCTTAGAAATCCTAGCATAAATATAAAGTTGACCATCAAGAGCTTTAATAGTTTCAGAATCATTAAAGGTAATCAAGAGTTCCCAAGGTATTTTATTCTTAGGTTGTTTACGAGGTTTGGGTTGAGTCTTTTGTTTAGGCTTAGATTGAGGTGGAACTTGAAGTTGAGGTTGAGTTTGAGGCAATGGTAGAGATTCAAGTTAGATTCAAGTTGAGATGAGTCTACATGGTTAACAATATGATTGAGATCATCCATCTTTGAATGAAATACAATATCCAGAGAAGATGGCTTAGCAATGGTATTAGTGTCATGTGTAGGTAAAGGATTCATATAAATTTGAAGGTTTTGATTAGGATGAGAAAGAGACATGTTCCCACTACCATCAAAATTATCAACAGATAAGGCATTAGAATCAATCAAGTCTTGAACCTTATGTTTTAAAGAATAACACTTCTCAGTATCATGGCCATTTTGATGATGGTATTGACAAAAAGCTTTAGAATCAAAAGATTTAGATACAATCATTGTAGGTAAAAGAGGTCGAATGGGAGGTAAAGTAATCATATTAGTAGTTAACAAACTATTCATAGTAGAATGTAAAGATTTAGAGAGAGGAGTAAACGTATGATTCAAACAAAAAGCAGTGGATGCAGAAGTGGCATTGTGAGATGCAAGAACAACTTGATCAACAACTATATTCATTTGTTTGTTTATCTTGACATAGTTGTTAGGCTTTTGAAATTTGTTTGGATTAGGAGGAGAATCACTCTTATCAACCAGAACAAGAGCCATTGGAGTGTTTCTCTCAAATTGGCTCACTTGTAATTGATAATGATGAAGCACTGCACAAAGTTGTTGAAAAGAGGTAAATTCATTAAGTAGAATCTTATCTCTAATATCCTTTTGCAAATTTGAAATAAAAATATGTTGAATATCAATATCAGGAACATGATAATAAATTTGAGCATGCAAATGCTTAAATCTACCAATGAATTCAGTCAATTTTTCTTTAGTGTTTTGTTTACAATGCATCAAATCAGTCAAAGACACTTGCGGACCAATGTTATTTTGAAAATGTTGGATAAAAGCATTGGCAAGTTTTGGAAAAGAGTTAATAGAATAAGGAGGCAAAGAACAAAACCATTGCAAGGCCTTATCATGGAAGGTTCTAGAAAACAACTTGGCTAAAATCCTATGGTCATGAGCATAGTCACTATAAAGGATTTGAAATATTTTAACATGAGTAATAGGGTCTCCTTTTCCGTTGTAATTCTCAAGTCAAGGCATATCAAATTGCTGAGCAACAATAGTATGAATGATTTCTAGGGATAGAGGACTTCCCATGTCACATGTAGGAATGCTAAACTTGTTTTGAGTTAAGGAAGCAAGTTTTTGTTGTAACGATGACATAGTTTGAGCCAAACTGATGATTGTTGAATCATTAGAGGAAATAGTAGGCATAACAACATTAGAAACACTAGGTAAAGTGTAAGAAGCAGCAAGAATAGAAGACACAACTGGAGGAACACTTGGAACCACAGTTGGAAGAGGAATGGAATAAGTAAAAGGAACATTATGGTAAGAAGGTTGTGATGTAGGAAGGGATATAGGAAGAACACTCATAGAAAGAGAGGGAACTGGTGTAGTCACCAAATAAGGGGTATAAGTAGGAATACTAGGTAAAGGAACCGAAGAAGGTTCTACACTAGTAACGGGAGGAATAAATCCTAGATCTTAAGTTTCTTGAGCCAAAGGTTTAACATTTGAATGCACGAGGTGAGTAATACCACAGAGAATATTAACACCTTGATCATTATCATGAAGAACTTTCTTAAGATCCTCTATAGCTTGAATAGAATCTTGATTATGGTTTTCTTGAATAAGCCATTTATCCATTTTATCAAGTTCAGTTGAGAGTTTTTGGACTTGTTTAGGAGGAAATCTTAAAGCATCATCCTCATCATGAGATGAGTGAGAAGATTTTTTCTCCATAGTAGGGTTAGAATCATGAATAATCAAATTGTCATCCGGGATCCTAAGGAAAGGAGAGGAAGATTTAGGATCAAAGGCACCCATGAGTCTACAACTTCTTCTAACTAGAATGTTATAAGTAGGACTAGAGGTAGTAAAGCTCATATACAAATGCAATGCAAATGAACTAAACTAGGAAGACACAAAGTGTGAATAAATGAAAGATGCAAACACATAAAGGAAATTTAACACATGCAAGATCTAACACCATAAAAGAAAGAGAGTAAGCTAGTCAGGTTCACCAAAATGTAAATGAAGAAATGGTGTTAATTTACATTTGTATGATATAGGGAATATATTTAAAGGGGAAATATAAGATCCACCTCCAAATCCAAATTCCCAAAGGAGAGATCCAAATTGATCAACCAAAAAGGTTAATGCACAAAAGAATCAATCTATGGAGAATATGAATAAAGGAGAAAACTTTATATTTTGTTATGGAAAGTATGTATTTAAATTTTAATTGAGTTGAAAGAAAATACTAACCTCAAAATAGGGAAAATTTGGAAAATGCTGATTTTTTATGTCTGTGTACAGTTTCAAGAATTTCTGCAACTGACTTCGACTTGAAAACACTAAAACAAAGAAAACCCATAAATCTTTTGTCTTTCTGAAGAAGGTCGACCTTGACCCAAAGCTGGGTTAAGATCTTACCCCAAGGTACAATCTTACCCCAAAAACTTGACCTTGACCTATACTGCTCCAACAAAAATTCTGTTCGTAGATCCTGAAAGTTTGCCAAAAAGGGTACTCAGATCTGCACTAATATTCATTGTTCCACACCTATATCTACAAGAAAAGGGGTTTTTTTTTGTTGGATGGGGGGGGGGGGGGGTTGCCTTGGTCAAACCCCACTTTGGAATCAACCTTCAAATGTAATTAAAATTGCAATATAGATAAATAAAGTAAATGGAACTATTCACCTTGCTTATGTTGAAATCCTTGTGGAGGATTCGAATCCTTGAATCCACATGTATGGATGCTCTAAATGAATGTAGAATCAAATGTAGGATGTCTCAAATCAATTTCATTAGATCTTCAACACCAATCTTGAATGGATCTTGGACTAGGAAGTAGCTTTGAATGGATGTGGATGAAGAAATCTTCAACAAGAGGGCTCCAAAGAGATTGAATCCTTCAATGGCTATCAATGGATCTCCTTGATGAATACTTGAATGCTTGTGGACTTGAATGCTTGGATGATTTCTTGATCACCAAAGGTGGATGTGAAATTGAGATCACTTGATGGCAAAAAGAGATCTTGATCATGAATTGTGGGTTGTGTATGAAATGAGAGAGGAAGGCTTCCTTTTATACAAATCTAGGGCAAAAATTTCTAGAGAGGCCAACATATAAGAAATAAATTCCCATTGAGTAAAAACCCCTAGATTAAATATCATTTAAGACTTTACCTTACCAAAATTCAAAACAGCCGACCCAGAAGTGGGAAATAAAACTTTTTGAAGCCTGACATCCTGAAACTTTTGGAACCTGAAAATTGGACCTGGGGTAAAGGTCGAGGTTGACTCTAACCTAGGTTAGGGTCGAGGTAGTCCTTGACCTAGGTCAAAGTCAAGGTCAACCTTGACCCACAAGGTCATCCTTGACCCAAAAAGTTAGAACTCTCAGTTTCTTAGGAAAAGTTGTTAGAAAGAGGCTGGAAATAGGAAGGAGAGAAGAAGAACAGGGGGGAAAGAAGCAGAATAGGGGAGACATAAGCATATCTAGTTAAATACCCATTCAAGGTGCTTGACATGACCCCAGACCACCTACTCGGAGGGCTAAACCAATCTTAAATGGAAGTGCTTCCATTTTCCAATGATACATAAAGTATTTTTAAACTTTTGTATTCAAAAATTTTGTATGAATTATGTTTTTAGTTTTTGCATTGAATTTGTGTCTTTGTATGTGATCTTTCACATTCAGAATTGTGTTTGAAGTCTTTTTTAGAATCTTCTATTGAATTTATGTGTGAGAATGAGAATTTTGGCATTTAATTTTTTTGGGAGAAGTATGTTTTAAATTATGTGTATGTTCATGTGTGTGTGTGTGGGTGTGTGTGCACTTGAAAGTGTGTGTGTATAGGTGCATGTGTGTAATTTTGTGTCTATGCACATGCACATGGATGTGAATGTGTGTGTTTGTGTCTGTGTGTGTGTTATTATTTTTGTAAACTCTATGTTTGAACTTACACTCACTTTATTGTTTTTGTGAAATGAGTGTTTTTAATTTTGACATTCACTTTAAAAAATAAAAATAAAAATAAAGTGACAAGCCACTAATATGTTTATAATAATAATATTTAGCTCAAGAGATCAAGAGTGAAAGAACCAGTAAGAAATCTCTCAATCCTTGCTCAAATACAAATACATAAGAGATTCCAACCTATAGGACCAGATACCCAATTCCTAAATACATCACATTCTAATGCACATATCCTTTACATATACATTTGTAGACACCTAAATTTGATTACATAATTAAATAATCTTATTTAGTTCCCTTATAACGTATTGATTGACTAAATATTTAATATTTATTTAATTTATGTCATCCCCCTAGTTAATTAATTAAATTAATTAACTATAGTCTAATGAATTATCTAAATGACAACCCATAGCCTAATAATTAATTAAATCTCTATTCCTCCATTAATTTGAATAAATACATAACCTTATTTAAATTAATTTCCCAAATACCCCTTTTTGATTAAATAACACTCATTTAATCAATTAGAGCGCATGGCTCCTAACTTTAAGCCCTGGCCTAACCTATCCCAACCATCTAACTCCTAATTCTAACCCAACCTAGCCCATTCATAGATACTAATACTTTTTAATTATCTAATGAACCATGATTAGCTAATCTAACCCTCCACTCATTCTCTTTCCTCCTATCACATCTTCCTAGTTCTCCCACTTTCCCTCTAATCCCAGCTTAATCACCCACTAAACATTTTTACAATCATAATCCATGGATTAAGAAATCCTGATCCAACCCAAGTGAACCCTTATGTTACATCCTCCACTCCCCAACCAAAATGCATTAAATGTCAACTTTAAATGCTCTTACATCGCTCTTACACACTCTATCCATATCTTACATTCTTGTCCCATGTCACATCTCCAAAAATGGTCACATTTCCCATTCTTCCAAGTCTCTCTCCTTGTGACACTTTTCATAATGTGAGGCATTTGAGAAAGAAAAATCCATGTTCTTACTCTTAAATGCATCTTCACTCTTCCTTGGGTTTTCAGCTTGACCATTCATTTCATCCTCCATTTTCCTATAAATTGAACTATTCTCCCTTAAAAAATCATCCACCATCTTATGCAAAATTTGTTAGGAATAACAGTCCACCAATACAACTGAGAAGGGGGGTGAATTATTTGTATGATAGATTATTAAACTTTAAACTTTAAGTAGTAGCTACACAAATCAAATGATAACACAGTAAATGCCACCACAATAGCACACCATTTTGTTGTTGAGGAAACCCTGTTAAAGGTAAAACCCCGGTGGGAATTAGCACCCACTAATGATGTACTGAGAGTATAGTATCCCTACAGAAAGATCTATCCCTGTTAGAAGCTTATCAAAACATTACAGTACACACTCCTTGTTAAAGGACAAACCTTGTTAGGAGTCAAAGAAAATAGTAGGCTCACTGGCCAAAGAAGGTTATGTCCACCTTCAGAACTCACTATTTGCAACACAGGTGTATAAAGGAAATACAAAATCCTTATGAACTATCTGATATCAAATTTCTTTGCTTGATTAGTTTCAATGAATTATAAACTATACTCTACTCTACATCCAACAGATACAAGCTCACAGCTCCCACAATCCTCTTTTACATTCCATCCATACTACATGTCTTTTCAAAAGAAAAGATCTTACATATATACCTTATTATAATTAAATGATCATGTCGGCCAATTAGGATCTCCTAATATACAAATAATTACATAACCCCTTGCTAAGATACACATAGTATCTAAAACAAGTATACAATAATTATAATTCAGCAATTAAGGTCCAACTTCCGCAATCCATGCTCGCTATCCATAATACACACTACAACTTTGTAGTTAGCCCCAAATAGGTCTCCTTTATAACACACACCATAAATGACATCATCGTGCTTCCCAAAACTTGCTAAGATCATAAAACATTCCTTAGTATGCTATCTGTTATCCCTTAAGCTCGCATACACTGAATCCACATCGCTTGTAAGATATACTCAAAACACAAAGACTTACTCTATCGGATTCCACTGTCATAGTCTAGAAACCAGTCTCCTGCAAATATTTTTTTTCTCAACCAATATGTAATATTATAGCATGTGATCTTAGATATAAGATCACAACACCTCCCTATACACAAATCTGTGTTCACTCATTTTGAATCATCTGTACAGTATTTGTACACTGTAGTAACTAGTCTCTTCTCTTCATAGAAACATATGTTGACATTAGTGACAAAACATGAATGAAAAAAGTATTAAATCCAACAACACTCAACAAGATAATGTAGTGATTAAATATATTAAATACATCGACAACATCCAACAATTTCCCCCTTTGCCATTGATAGCAACATATGGGAAAATCCATCAACCCAAATCCATCACTTTCAAAAAAACTCTCTCAATACAATTTTCTCAATATCCTCAAATAATGAAATCTTCCAATGAACTCTTCCCCATATTATCTCCCCATTTAGTAAGGATTTTCTTAACTTTAAAATTTTAGAAGCAACTACACAAATGAAATGACAACACAGTAAATGCCAACACAAAAATACAATATTTTGTTGTCGAGGAAACCCTGTTAAAGGTAAAACCCCAATGGGAATTCGCACCCACTAATGATGTAATGAGATTATAATATCCTTGTTAAAAGATCTAGCCCTGTTAGGAGCTTATTAAAACATTATAGTGCATAGTCCCTATTAAAGGATAGACCTTGTTAGGAGTCAAAGAAAAGAGTAGGCTCACTACCAAAAGAAGGTTATGTCCACCTTCAAAAATCAATGTTCACAACACAAGTATATAAAGGAAATACCCAATCCTTTTGAACTGTCTGATAAAAAATTTCTTTTCTTGATTAGTTCTGATGAAGTATAAACTATCCTCTGCTCTACATCCAACAAATACAAGCTCACAGCTCCCATAATCCTCTTTTACATTCCATCCATACTACATGTATTTTCAAAAGAAAAGATCTTACATATATACCTTATTATAATTAAATGACCAGGTCAGCCAATTAGGCTTTCCTAATATATAAATAATTACATAACCCCTTGTTAAGATACACACAGTATCAAAAAAAAGAATACAACAATTATAATTCAGCAATTAAGGTCCAACTTCTGCAATCCATGCTCGCTATCCATAATACACATTACAACTCTAAAGTCAGCCCCAAATAGGTCTCCTCTAGAACAAACACCACATATAATGTCATCATGCTTCCCATGACTTTCTAAGATCAATGAGCATTCCTCAGTACGCTATCTGTCATCCCTTAAGCTCGCATACAATGAATCCACATCGCTTGTAAGATATACTCAAAACATAGAGACTTACTCTGCCAGATTCCACTGTCACAGTCTAGAAACCAGTCTTCACCAAATCATCTATTTCTCAACCAATATGCAATATTATAGCATGCAATCTTAGATATAAGATCACAACACCTCACTATACATGAATGTGTGTTCACTCATTCTAAATCATCTGTACAGTATCTATAGACTGTAGTAACTAGTCTGTTCTCTTCATAGAAACATATGTTGACATCAGTGAAAAAAATGAATGACAACAATATTAATTCCAACAACACTCAACAAGATAATGTAGTGATTAAACATATTGAATGCATCAACAACATCCAACAATCTCCCCCTTTGGCATTGATGGCAACATATGGGAGTATCTCCCCATATAGTAAGGATTTTCTCATAGTATCTCTCCCCCTTTGACAACAATGGAAAATGCTTCCATAAGTCATCAACTATCTTTTATTTAGTCTTCATAAACCAAATACATTTTGTAAGTTTCCAATGATAACTTCCCCTAATGAGTATATCCATACGTCAAGTCCAGAACATGATAGAGCTCTAAACATCTCTAGACTAATGCATCCCTACATCATTTAATTCTCACTAGGAGGGGATTGCACCCCAAGCATACCTGAGGTACTCAGATGCATCTTTTGGAAATAGCTTTGTAAAGATGTCTGCTATCTGTTCCTTTGTGCTAATGTATTCCAACCTTATTTCTTTCTCTGCTACCTTGTCTCTCATGAAGTGCTACTCAATAGAAATATGCTTAGTTTTAGAATGCATCACATGATTCTTTGACACATTCACTGTACTGGTGTTATCACAATGGATAACCATAGGTTCAAACAAAGTTATTCCAATATCTTTCAACATTTGTTTCATCCAAACAATCTGAGTGCAATTAATCACAACAACAACATACTCATATTTAGTAGTAGATTGAGCTATACAATCTTTATTTTTACTTAACCATGAAACCAACCTTTTCCCACTAGTACACCTCCACTAGTACTCTTTATGTCATCAATTTTTCCTGCCCAATCAGCATCAGTATAAGCATGAAATTCAAATTCATCATTTCTACCATACCATAAGCCATATTCCAATGTTCCTTTTAGGTATCTAAATATCATTTTCATAGTATCCATGTGTGTGTCTTTAGGATCTACTTGATATCTAGCCATAATTCCAACATCATTAGCAATACCAGATCTGGAGTGAGTCAGATATTGTAACCCTCCAATCATTGATCTATACTTGATCTGAAGAACACTCTTGGTCTCTTTATTATTTGTCAGTTTATAGCCAGTCACCATGGGTGTACCAACAGGTTTACAGTATTCCATTTCAAACTTTTTTAGCATTCTTTAAGATACTTAGTCTTCAAAATAAATATGCCATTCTTGCTCTAATTTATTTGAAGTCCAAGAAATAATTTCATCTCGCCAATCATGGACATAAAAAATTCATTCTCTATTTCTGTAGAAAAATTCTTACACATCTCATCATTGCCTCCAAAAATAATATCATCAATAAAAACTTCTATTATCAAAATTCCATCTTGATTAGTTCTTAAGTACAATTACTGCAAGCATTACCTTTTCTGAATCCAAGGTGAAGTAAGTACTTATCTAACCTTGCATACCAAGCCCTTGGTGCTTGCTTCAGTCCATACAGTTCCTTCTTCAACTTGTAAACCATGTCTTCATCTTTTGTCAGAGGAAATCCATTAGGTTATTCTATATATACCTCCCCTTCAAGATGCCCATTGAAAATTGCAGATTTTACATCCATTTGATATACCTTGAAGTCTTTATGTGCATCATAAGCTAGAAATAGTCTCATGGCTTCCAACCTAGCAACAGGAGAAACTATTTCTTCAAAATCTATGCCTTCTTGTTGTGAGTAGCCCTTGAAAACCAGTCTTGCTTTGTTTCTTACAACAATTCCTTCTTTATTCATTTTTTTTCTGAAATCCCACTTAGTTCCTATTACATTTTTGTCTTTAGGTCTTTGATCCAAGATTCGTCTCTACAAGCTTCATCAATAGTCTTTGGTTCAACTTGAGAAATCAAACAAATTTCCTCCTTTATCTTTGATCTTGTCATTATTCCTTGACTTGCATTACCAATAATTTGATTTTCAAGATGGTTTTTCTTAACATACCTCAGAGTCTTAGGAGTCTCAGTAAATTCATTTGTGACATCATCACAAATCTCATTCTCACAGTCAGTCTCAACATGTTCTTCTTATTCTATAGTAGCAACTTCCTTGATTTCTGTATACATTATTTCTTGTATCTAAAACTTCCCATCTATCTTCATATTATTACTTTCAATCTTCTTTCTCAATATCAGGTTAGAATATTTGTAATCCTTTCATTTAGGCAAATAACCAATAAAAATTCGTTCATCACTTCTAGCATCAAATTTCCCTATTGCATCATCTCTTTCAATATAGCATTTACTTCCAAATATTCTAAAATATTTTACAATAGGAGTTTGATTAAACCATAATTCATAAGGATTCTTACTTGTACCTTATCTAATTTGAATTATGTTCAATGTGTATACTGCTATCTTAACAGCTTCTCTCCAATGTACATAAGATACATTTCCTTCTAGCAACATTGTCCTAGCAGTATCCAATATTATTCTATTTCTTCGCTCTGCTATTCCATTTTGTCATGGATTCCTAGGAGAAGATTATTTTCTGTGTATTCCATGCTCTTTGCAATATGAATTGAATAGATCTTAAGTAAACTCTCCACCTCTGTCTGATCTCAAACATTTTATCTTTAAGCCTAATTTATTTTGTACTTTCACTTTGAATAACTTGAATTTGTCAAATGCTTCTGATTTCTCTTTCAAGTAAGTAATCTACATCATTCTATAAAATTAATCGCTAAAAAGTATAAAGTACCTTTCACCATAGTGTTGGTTCTTCAAAATGGACTTTATGCTCATGACAAAAACCAATACATCCACAAACAACTTTTAAGGAATGGGTAATTCCAAGTATGAATATCTAGGATGACTGGACCAACTATAGGGACACGAATCCCCTCTACACTTCTGGCTCTGCAAAACCAAGGAGGGAGCTCCTAATCCAGTAAAATAAAATTCATTTTTACAAATTCAGATGGGATTCAACTAATAGATAAATGGTAAGAGAATACTAAATGATAACCATCCATTTATTGATTCTCCATTACCACTTGATATGATACAACTTCTAGGTCACAATACCTCAAAGATATTTTGATAAATTTATATCAATAATAGGAATATAACCAAATTATATTTAGTAGTTGTTATTTTAAAATGAACTCATTTCTGACCAGTGCCTTTTCTATTGGGTAATAATCTGTTGCAAAGTAAGAAATACATAAACCAATCAAAGTTATTGATTCAAGATCCTTTTATTATAGTGCACCTTATGATGATATTGATCAAAATATCTATGGATTCACCCTACATATAGAAACCTTATGTAAACCCAAAAGAATCTATGTTTAATCCAAATCTATTTAATTTGATCCTAGATCAAAGCAGAGGAATAAGAACATATACACGGAAGAATTCTTTGCAATGAATTTAAAAACTTATAACTCAAAGAAGTAATACACAAAGGAGAGACATAAAACTTGGATTTTCTATTCAAATATACTAAATCATGTTCCATGTATATACTATCCTTTTAATCATAAACCACTTCAATAATGGCTAAAAACTAGAGAACTTGCTATTTCTCAAAAATAACTTAACCTACTACAATCTGCTATACCCCGACTCAGAACTTGCAAGCAAAAAGTGTTCAAGTTCCAATCCTTCTAAATGATCCTGGAAATCCTTTTATAAAATAAGGATTGCAAACAAGCTATGGATCATTTAGGAAAAGACAAAAAGTTACATCATATGAGACAAAAGTTAGTAAGTACAAAATAGTTGTTTTGTTGCACTTTTACAAAATTGTCCATAGATTTGTTCGCCAAGATTTTGCAGCAGTTTCCAAAAATAGTTCTATCTCTTCCAAGTGTTTCCTTTGTACTTCTCCACACAAAATTCTCCCTATAGTTTACTTTGTCTAAGGAGTTGGGGAGGTGCCACCTGTTGTAATCTCAGTGGGTATCTCTTTTGTCTTTGTTTCTTTTGAAGAGTATGCATCTTCCCAAGACATGTAGATTTCCTCACTGGGCCAAGGGAAAGCAACCAACTCATCTCTCTTTTCTATCAAGACATCCCAAACAACCTCTACCTATTGAACTTCTTTAGTAAGGGACCCAAAGTGTACCCTAGCATTCTCCAAAATTTTAACTATTTGTACAAAAAAAATGTTACTATCTGCATTTAAAATGTTACTTACTCTGATTGACAACTCATCATCTAGTTGTCCTAACCATATCCTTTGTCCTTCATTTCTCCATTCTTTTTGAAAATATCAGGAAACATTTGAAAATAATCTTGAGAATATCTTCCCCTCAATACTGATGCCTTTCTTTTCACATTTTCTCTCTTGACTACAAACTCAAACAAGCTTCTAACTATCTTGTGATTATTTTTTATTTGTTCATTTGTACCATGTTGAGCCTTATTTAAAGAATAAAATAATTTCATTTTATCCTTTCTAGAAACCCATCTATCCAGAATTGGGTCTATAGTGGAAAATTCCTCTTTGAAAGAACTCAAAATTTTCAACAACTCTTCCCCAATCTAGTAAATCCCCTTTGGATCAATACCCTCAGAAAACTACAAAATTGTGTCTCTTATTTTGTCCTCATATTTCATATGGACTTCTAACTTTCTATCATTAAATAATTGCCTCTCACTTTTTGTTCTTTTTCCCTTTTCAATAAGGGCCCTTCTAGCTTCCTCCAGCATTTATCTCTCAATGAAAACTCCTCATGAGTAAATGGGGGCAGAGGGAAAGGAGGGTATTCAATGATAGGACTGGATGAAGGAGGTAAGGTAGGGGAGGAAACATTTTTTAATTGTTCAGGCATCTAAATTGGACCGTTCTCTCCTAACAACCTTCTCAATTCTATAATTATTTTATCCTTCTCACTGATCTCCTTTTTTATTTCACCATAAGCTTTTAAAATTGTCTCAAGTTTTAATGTGAGCTCCTCCTTCTCTCTAGATTCCCTCTCTGCTACCTTCATTCTAAGCTTAGAAGTTTCTAGGGTTATTCTTGATGCTTCAACCCCTAATATTTCACTGAATCTTGTCACTGAGAGACTTCCAAAGAGATCAGTCCTAACAATCAATTTCCCTTGTTTCCTTAATCTTTTCTCAAATACCACATGACCAAATCTTGGTGGTCATCACTAAAAGTGACACCTTTAATAGCCTTTTCTTCTTCTTATTTAATCTTGTATACTGGTGTGACCTACTTCCTAATATAATCTAGGACAATTTCCTCAACAATATCCTATTCAGGGAGGATGCGTACCCCTGCATTTCTTACCAGCTTTCTTACCTTCTTCTCATATAGTTTAAAATCTTTTAAGGGACGATAATCCCTAGCAAAGTGTTGGACAAAATCTAGTGTCTTCTTATACACTAGCCACTTTTCTTTCCTAATCTCTTGCTCATGTAAATCATAAATATTTCTGATGACATCTTCAGGGAAATTGAAAACATGATCCATGGAGGCACATCTGGTTCTCTTTCTGAACATGTCATTGTAAAAACTGATCCAGGGGCATCCACGAATGATCCTGAACAAGCTGAAGGCAATGGATTTGAATAAGGCATTCTGAATTTTGAGTTAGGAGCAGAGAGTTATGGCCCCACCAAGTTGGGGTATCTAAATTTCTAGTTTTTTTGAAAATTTGTATTTTCTTTTCCATTTTATTGAGCATAGACTCTTCATTTCTGAATCTGTTGGGTTCTAGAGACTGTTGGAATACCCTGTGATGTTTAAAAACTCAATTCTGGATGAAATAAGGGGATTTTTTTTGAATGCATACAACTTATTTCTCAAGTTATTGCTATTGTCTAGTTTATTGAACAATACTTGCAGGTTTCCGCTTACCTTGTATTGTTACGAGTTCATCCGTGAATTCAGATCATTGGTATCAGAGCAGTTTACGCTCCTGTATGTCACTTCGAACACGGTCTGATTATCAGAGGTTGGGATTGGAGACACATAA
The DNA here is from genome assembly GCA_027943335.1 of Chamaecyparis obtusa. Lineage (NCBI taxonomy): Eukaryota > Viridiplantae > Streptophyta > Pinopsida > Cupressales > Cupressaceae > Chamaecyparis > Chamaecyparis obtusa. Next base: position 84,655 of record BSBK01008219.1, on the reverse strand, counting down.
TCCATCAGTTTATCTTCCTTTGAGGCGTAACCGACCGAAGATGGCAGACCCAAATTCTGATTCTATTAAGGCCATGGTAGAAGAGGCTTTGAACAAACAGAGAGAAGAAATGATGAGGCAATTTTCTCAAATTCTACAAAATCCCCAACAATCAAATGAAGGGGGGAAACCGTTTAGTTCTCATACCCCTTTTAAAGTGCAGGTCAATTTTGATATTCCAAATTTTGAAGGAAAAATTGATGCAGATGCTGTGGATGAATGGTTATCAAAATTGGATAGATATTTTTCAGTGAATACCTTTTCAGCTACTGAAAAGATAACTTTTGTACTCCTAAAAGCTGAAGCACATGTGAAGCAATCAGGGGAAAATAAGCTTACAACAAGGAACCTGGAGGACGGATTTGTTGATAACCCTACATGGAACGAATTTGTTGAATTCATCGAAGAGGAGTATTTTCCTGAAGATACATATGAAGAAAAATATATGGAGTGGCAAGTGTTGCGACAGAAAAATGACCAGAGTGTACAAGATTATACCAATAAATTTCATGCCTTATCAGCAAAACTTGGTATTCAGGATTCTGAGAAGCATCGAGTTTTGAAATACCGTAGTGGATTGCTGAGATACATTCAAACAGAGATGTCTTTCTTGAATATTGAAACATTGGGAACTGCCTATAAGTATGCTGCAAAAATTGAGGAGAAATTCAAGCAAAAGGGGAAAAGAGAATTCTTTACCAATAATAAATTCAAAGGGGATAATAGCAATAGATTTGTAGGGAAGCAAGCTACCATCAGTAAGCCTAATTCTCAATCACCAACATGGAGCACAGGAGAAAGAAAGACACTTAAAAGTACAGGTATGTGGTGTGATATCCATAGAAGCTCTCGACATGATATAAAGGATTGTAGATCTGCAAAAACACTAATGACAGAGACACATGGAGTAGACCAAAAGACTGAAATGTTACCCACGGACCCCTTCGAACAAAAGAGTGGTGAAACAGTTATTGAAGCAGACCCTTATGCCACCGTTGCCACTGCAAAAATCATCCATCATGAAGATGAGGAGCGTTTGTTCCATTCTCAGATGTGGGTGAATGGCAAGGCCTTGCATTTCATAGTTGATAGTGGGAGTCAAAAGAATCTAATCTCTGCTGAAGTAGTAAAAAGACTAAATTTGCAAACAAAACCTCACCCTCAGCCATACTCCATGGGATGGGTGAGCCAAGGACGAGACATTCAGGTAAACAGACAGTGTTGTTTATCCTATTCCATCAAACCATTCAAGGATGAGGTTATTTGTGATGTAGCACTGGTGGATGTATGTGATGTGCTTTTAGGGCAGCCATATATGTATCAGCGACATGGTGTATATGAGTCAAGGCCATGAAGTGTTATTGTCAAGGTGAATGAACAAAAGTATCAAATCCCTGAGGTATGTCTTGAAAAATCTGCTTCTCTAATTAGTGCAAAACAATGTAGACGTTTGATTGCCCACACTGGAACTTTTGTATTGCTAATGATACGGCTAGAAGGGGATAGGAAAATGATAGGCAACCATAACATTAGAACAGAAACCACTTCTGCTCAACAAAAACATATGGATTCAATATTGTTAAAATATCAGACTATTTTTACTTCACCAACAGGGGTTCCTGAGCATTGCCAAGTGAAGCATTCGATTGATATTATTCTAGGGACACCTTTGCCAAATGGGCCAATGTATAGAAGATCAGTTCTGGAGAATGATGAGATCAAATGACAGATTGAAGAGTTGATTCAAAAGGGTCATATTCAGCCAAGTGCATCTCCTTGTGGTACCCCAATTGTTTTAGCTAAGAAGAAAGATGGCACATGGAGACTATGCATTGACTACCGTGCTTTGAACAAGATCACTGTGAAGAATAGATATCCAATTCCTAGAATTGATGACCTCCTGGACCAGCTTCGTGGGGCTAAGTTTTTCACTAAAATTGATTTGAAGTCTGGATACCACCAAGTACCAATTGATCCTACAGATGTTTGGAAAACTGCTTTCAAGTCTAGAGAAGGTCTGTTTGAATGGCTAGTGATGCCTTTTGGGTTAACTAACGCCCCTGCCACTTTTATGAGGATGATGAATGATGTTCTTCAACCCTTCATTGATTCATTTGTGGTAGTCTATCTAGATGACATACTCATCTTTAGTAAAACATGGGATGAGCACGTACAACATGTTGAGAAGGTACTATCAACATTGCAGCAACACAAACTCTATGCCAATAGAGAAAAATGTTCTTTTGGTTTGGAAAGCATTCAATATCTGGGCTATGTTGTGGACAGTAGGGGTGTACATGTAGATCCTGTGAAAATTCAAGTAATCAAGGATTGGCCTTCTCCTACAAATATCACAGAGCTACGTAGCTTCTTGGGATTGGCAAATTTCTATCACAGATTTGTGCTTGGATTCTCTCATTTGACATGGCCTATGAACCAAGTACTTAGAGGTGGGTCTAAGGCAAAATTTGTTTGGACAGAAGCGCAAGAGAAAGCTTTTGTGGGATTAAAGAATAGGTTATGCTCAGCACCAGTCTTGGCACTTCCAGATCTGCAACAACCTTTTGAAATTGAGATAGATGCATCTGATTATGCTCTAGGGGCAGTCCTCATGCAACATGGTCATCCAGTGGCCTATCACAGTGAGACATTTTCTGATACAGTCCGTCGTTATCCAACATATGACAAGAAGATGTATGCGATGGTGCAGGCATGCAAACAGTGGAAGCACTACATTTTGGGCAAAGAGACTATCATTCACATAGACCATAAGCCATTGCAATTCTTACAGACACAAGGAAAGTTGTAGAATGATAGACATCAAAGGTGGTCAACATACTTGCAACAATTTCACATCAATATTCGTCATAAAAAAGGTAGTAGCAATAAGGTTGCAGATTGTTTGAGTAGACCTCCGATCGCATCCCTCCTCACTGTATTGGATTCTTGTGGACATGAGACATCAACTTGGCCAAGTTTGTATGTTGAGGATGATGATTTTTCTGAAGTTTACACTCAGCTAACACAAGGTAAGCATGTTTCTAACTTCTACTCACACAATGGTATTATTTGTTATATGGGTCATATATGTGTTCCTGTAAAAGAGAGGGAGAAGATGATCTGGGAGGCACATTATAGTCGCATTGCAGGACATTTTGGCATTAGCAAAACTCTTGCTGTGCTACAGAGGTATTTCTTTTGGCCCAAGATGCAGAATGATGTTTCTTCCTACATCCAGTCATGTGTAGCTTGTGCCATTGCTAAACTTGCAAATCGTAAGCAAGGATTGTATATGCCCCTTCCTACTCCTGATAGGCCTTGGCAGTCTGTTTCTATGGACTTCATGTCTGGTCTACCAACTACCAAACGTGGTCATGACTGTGTGTATGTAGTGGTGGACAAGTTTTCAAAAATGGCTATTATGATCGCTTGTACAAAAGAGGTTTCCGCAGAAGACACTGCGAAATTATTCTTTAGCCACGTGTGGGTCCATTTTGGTTTACCACAGAGCATTATCTCAGACCGAGATAGCAGATTTGTTGGAAAATTTTGGTCAGCACTTTGGGCAATGATGGATACAAAGCTAACAAAGTCCACAGCCTTTCATCCACAAATAGATGGGCAAACAGAAGTGGTCAATCGTATGATTATCCACATCCTCCGTATGTATCACTCTCATCATCCTCGCACTTGGGATGAGAGTCTTTCTTATGTGCAGCATAGTTACAATCGTGCCATTCATGGTACTACTGGACATAGTCCTTTTGAGGTGTGTTTGGGATATCAGCCTTTAGCTCCACTAGATGTATCTCTTCTAGCTTTGGAACGTGAGCCAACTTCATGTCTAGACAAGGAGGTAGATAAAGCTTCCAAATTTATTGAGAGAATTCATCATTTGCAGCAGCAGGTCCATGAGATAGTTCAACAAGCAAATAAAAAATATAAACATCGGCATGATGAGCATCGCACACCACATCATTTCCAGGTGGGTGATAAGGTTTGGCTTCATTTTCAAAAAGAAAGGCTTCAAGGCCCGTATAAGAAACTCCGTCCTCTCCACTATGGGCCATACACTATTATCAAACAAGTTGGAGAGAATGCTTTTGAATTGAATATTCCACCATTTTTAGGCATTCACCCTGTTTTCAATGTGGAGTTGCTTCATCCTTATTTTCCACCTTTGTTGGATACTTCTGCTATTTCTGAAACAATCCCCATTGGCGAATTGAATCCACAGACCACCACTCCAGTAGACAGTGATCAGATTGTTGATGTTCTCTTGAAATCTCTTCGTGGCACATAGATTCCTTTATATCATGTTGTCCGAGCCGGTAAACATCCAGGTCAAGGTAAGTGGTTTACCCATGACCAGATTGCTACAAGTTTTCCTCATCTATTACAGCAGGTTAGTGCAATGGATCCCATTGCCCTTCAAGGGGGGAGGAATGATCCAGGGGCATCCACGAATGATCCTGAACAAGCTGAAGGCAATGGATTTGAATAAGGCATTCTGAATTTTGAGTTAGGAGCAGAGAGTTATGGCCCCACCAAGTTGGGGTATCTAAATTTCTAGTTTTTTTGAAAATTTGTATTTTCTTTTCCATTTTATTGAGCATAGACTCTTCATTTCTGAATCTGTTGGGTTCCAGAGACTGTTGGAATACCCTGTGATGTTTAAAAACTCAATTCTGGATGAAATAAGGGGATTTTTTTTGAATGCATACAACTTATTTCTCAAGTTATTGCTATTGTCCAGTTTATTGAACAATACTTGCAGGTTTCCGCTTACCTTGTATTGTTACGAGTTCATCCGTGAATTCAGATCCTCTGAATCTGTAGGCCTACCTACTGAAGTAGCCATGTGATATGGTTCCAAAACTTCATCCATATGTGACCAACCACCCTTTGTAATCACAAATTGGTGGGCTATAGTGACTGTTGGAAAAATAGTTCATGTTCCTCTTCCCGTGAGGGCAACATCCTGCAAACCTCCAATTTGTCTCAAAATCTCTACTATTCCTATATTCATAGGAACTTGATGCGGTAGGATAAAAGGAGTCCCACTAAAGCCATACACTTTGAAAATAGTAGAAACATGGTATAAAATAATATCACCCCAATTTTGCACAATCTTGATGTTAGTATAATACTACTTTGGCCTAATGAAATCTAATAGTATTCTTGGAACTCTAGAGTTTCCTACAAACAATAAAGCTCTAAGCCTTGATGCAAAACATCTGTCAAAAGCTACAAAACTAGCTTCATTTCTGTCCCAAGTCATGTTTAAATTCTATAACTGGAGTGACATTTCCTCACTGTCCTTCTTCTTTATTAGGTCCATTTCCTTCTCAAAATAATCTACACCCTTGTACAAGAACATGTACATCATCAGTGAATACCAACCAAAAGGCCTATCAACTTTGGCTCTTTGAATTCCTATTAGTCCATTATGTGTTAATTTTAGCTAAATATAGAGCAAAGTCAAAAGTGACTGCTAGGTAAGGGTGCAAGATCTGTGCCATCGTGAACATCTAATGAACTGGCATCTCCTCTTTAGAATCTTCACCAAAAATATGACACAACGACTAGTACATACCCTTTGCTTTTAGATTGAAATAATCTAATTTGATGGGCTCTTGCATATTAGGGACTACCACAATAAAACCTCCATCCTTATTAAAAAAATCCCTCAAAGGACCATTCCTGAGATAATATCTTTGGGTATTGTAGACTGCATGGTTTATCTCATCAAAGTTTATCTTTTTTAATTCATTGGTTGGCTCACTTAATATGAACACTTCTCTTATTTCTTCACCTAAAATACTGATCATAGGGTTTCCATTTATATCCCTAGCAACCCTTGCTACATGAACATAATTCTATGCAACTTGAACTAGAATATCGACATCCATGAAAACATTTGGAACATTGATTTTTTCAATGTCAAATTGCCATACATTACTACTGGGACCAAAGGCATGCCTCTATCCAAAACCAACCCTAAACAACACCATACCAGAGACCTCAATATTTGTATCTATCATATAATTCCCTTTGTCATATAGAGCATCTGCAACCCTAAGCCTATAATTTTTGGGAACTAACTCCTTTATCCTAGATGCATCATTATTTGAGTGGTCGAGTTGTTCCAAGAGATCATCATACACAACACTCTCATTATACTCTATTTTCCCTTTGAATTCTCTTCTTGGTGCCATTATCGAAACTAGGGTTTTATCAAGCAAGTATTAAAACAAGAATACACTGAAAACTTCTCCCAAACCCTTGTGATAGAAATTGTAGACAAACAATAGTAGAGACACAATAGTTCATAGAAGCACTCACTGGTTATCAAATTCTCAAAAAATATCAGTCACTCTGCAATTTTTCTCCAGCAAAGTATTTTGCAAATTCTTTAGCTTTGATTCTAAAATTGAAACTCTTGAGAGATATATTGTGTATGAAAAAATCATTAATTTTTTCCATATATGCCACACGTTGCTACCATAACTCTTTGAAAATATGAAAATCTGCAATGTAATGGGTATGAAATCTTTCACACCAAATAAAGCAAGTTTAAAATAGAACTGTTGATCTTTACTTAAAATAGATTGAACGGTTGTCACGAACCTATGATCAATATTTATCAATCAAATTTCCATTGCAACTTCACGCCTTTCATCTGATCAAAATAGATTTTCTGGTGATTAAAAATGTATCCTCTCAGACCCACTTAGCATTTAGGTTTTTCTATCACCATTGGATCAAGATCATCAAACGGTCATCTTTATTTCATTGTAACTTGACCCCACCAGCTTTCTTTATGTTACCTTGGACGATTGAACAATAGGCGTGATCTTGCAATCACTAATCTTCCGTCACCTTTTCACTAAGGTATTGTGACAACCATCTAGTGAAAAGAGACAAGTTAGAACCTTTACAAAGCTTTATCTCTTGGCACCATTGACATCATCCCTTGATGACTGAAAAATCTAACATTTGTCACAATGCCGTGATTGGTAATCCTTGGTTATCTTTTCATTGCAGGATTACACCGATAGTTAGATTAGAATACATTTGAAGGCACTTTATTTCCTTTATCAACTAGGCCTAGTTAATACACACTGTTAGATTATCTCGATCGGTCAGTAGATATAAAACCTGAAAGGATGGTCCCACTTTCTTTTATCTTTTCATTACTTAAGCATCTAATGGTTGTCGCAATCCCATGATTGGTAAACTTTGATCACTTCATCATTGCGGGATTACACCAACTGTTAGATCAAGGAAGGGTTTAACAGTTTTCTTCATATCACTAGTGGTCAATCTTCATGTATGTACACATTTCCTTACATTGTTTGTAAGAGATAAACTCTTTTTATATTGCACACCAGTAAATAATGCTCTATCTACATATGCACAAGCTGTAACATTTTCTAGTACATTTTGATACTGCATCTTCTTCTTCTAACTATGATATGAAATACCAGTCAATTTGAGCAATGTATGTTTGATTCTAACAACATCAAATCAATCTTGTTAGGTTAGTGAACATGATCAAAATATCAGTTTTGTGTGAGTGCCATGTATGATGATAGTTATGCATTAATGTTTGGTCATTGATGGTGTTCACTAACCTAATGATATCCTGTTGTTTCAAAAAAAGGTTTCTCAACTATAAGAACTAAGTCCCTTTAATTCAGATATCTGGTTTATAAATAAAAATAGCATGCATAATGATGACCATAAATAGTAAAAGGTTTCATGAAGTCACGTCCCTTTAATACTATTTCTCAGTTTATGTAGGTGAATATTTTTCTATTGCATTGATATCATAGATAGATGTGTAGCTCTGAAAGATTTTGATTGTTGTATGATGCTTATTTTCATGCATTTCTTAGATCCAACTAGATCTAACACTTTTACTCTCATGATGCAGGACAAACCCTAACCTAGGACAAGACATGAAGACTCAAACAGTGGACCATGAAGACCTAGACCAGACAAACCATCTAGCTCTTGAAATGTAGATGACTCCTTAAGGCAATGCATAGGACCCTACTCATACTTCTATCATTGCTTTCTATTATGTCATTTGTACTCTGTTTCAAGATGAAAGATGAAATATGAAAGAACATTTATTTATTACATTCAATTTGTATGTACAATGTAATGATCAATTATGAATTTAAAAATTTGAATATGATCAACACTTAGAGTACAATGTAAACAATGATATGAATGCAATAGAAAAATTTAATCTACATCACCTAAAAAGTAGTTTTGAATAGATGTACCTAAATGAAACTTTTTCCTATTTATGTTTATCATCCTGTATGTAGAAAATTAGGATAACAAGAACGATAAGATTATAGAGTGTGAAGACAATTAATATGATGCTATTGGTAGCTCAAACAAGTCTACCTTAACAAATCTACCCACATATCTGAACACACAAAATAGGAGCCCATTGATCTTACTAGAGGCATGCTATGGGATGATAAAAATACTATCCTTAAAAACTCCAATTTCACCCCTACCTTATAATTGCATAATCCATTGAGTGATTTTTGAAACATGAAAAATAAGTTGAGTGAAATAGCATGAAATATTGGGATCATATCTAGGTTCATCCTTTGGGTGATGCACAACTTTGTGACTTCCATGTGCTTGTTGCAATGAAAGATTCTTAGCAAAGACACATGATGAAGGCAATTAAAAGGATTTATTTAATTTCCTTATAAATGATTAGATTCATGTGTTGTATCGGTCAAATTGCAACATCAGATTCCCTTGTCGTACTTAAGCACTGGCTGGTTGGGGCTGCAACCCCTTACTCCTCTGGGGTTTTTGAAAATACTTTACTTTTTGGTTTGGTTGTCTACCTAGACTCTAGTTTCATGGAAGACATTTTTTTTCTCTATGATTTTTTTACTAGGAGTATATTTTTTTTACTACTTGTACTTATCTGTAGTGATGTTAATTTCAAGGTTTATATGTTGATTGACCACAACCTATGGTTACTTCCTTTGCTATTTTTTTCCTAGGATGCTTTTGATGTTTATTTGTTGTTAGTGTGATGATATTGTATACCCTTGGGTTGTGGTTTTGTGAGGGTCAACACCCTATTTTTGTAGTAGATTAATATAAAAAATGTAGCATAATCTAATATTAGAGAAAATAACTATTTTATTTTGTCATTTTAAAAATTCATATTGTGAGGCCTCACCCCGACCCATCATAGCATTTGTGACCATTCACATTTTGATACATTTTTGTTATTATCCTGACAGAGATCGAGATACTATGTTGATGTTGATTATTATATTATGTGGATTACATTGTGATGTGGATTAGATCCTAGATTATGTCATGATTTTGATTATGCATATTTAGTTATGTGAATTGATGAGAAGGTTGGATCATATTTAGTCTTAATTATTTCACGGATGATATGTCATGTTGATTATGAAATTATTATATTTAAGCATTATTGAATGAAAAATTACAATTAGAATTGAATTCTGCATATTGATTTATGTTGTTAAATAAAGAATTGAATACATATATTTCATGTAATTTTATCACCTTAAACTACTGATGCTCAATGTTTAGTATGTAGGTAAGAGAACCATAGAATTATTCAGAGAATCAATAACCAACTATTGTGCAAATTGTAAGGCCAAGGTTGAACCTAATGAAGAGGTTTGAACCTCATTGTTAAGTGACTTAATTCATAACCGTATAATTGTATGTATGTATTAGGTGTCTCCTTATGTAATTAGTGACATGTCAATGTTGTAATATGTTATTTTATAGTGTCACTTGACACTTGTTATGTGTTATGTAATGACATGTCTACTAAGGTTGGCAATGTAAACCTAGCCTGACTTTTAGGAACCTAATTAATCTCCTTGTTGGAGATACTTGTAAACCCTACCAATTTGATTTCTTAAATTCAATTTTTCTTCTAGCCACTTCTAGAGGCCAACAGGAGGTCCTAAGGGTCAAATTTAACAAAATCTAAGTGCCTAAGTGTTAGGGGTATGGGTTAGGAAGGTTTTTAGCATGTCCATAACCCCCTAGTGACCTTGGTGACCCATGTTATGACCCAATTACCATAAGCTACGAAATTGGATGAAGTCTTGATCCTTACCCAACTCCACACCTCTTTTTCAATCATGCATTTAAAATAGGGGACAAGGAAAAGCCATAGGACTTGTGAGTCAATTCTGAAATTAATGATAGTAGGTGGGTAGAAGTTGAAGGTCTTTTTAGAAACTCTTGGTAGAGTTAGTTGGTGTTCACCCACTCTCTATCTTTAGAGACATTAGGGTTTTGGAAAAAGGAAGGAAAAAGGGATTGGGCTCTTCTCAACATTCATTTGCCATAACACATTGGGAAGGTTGGTCTCCATTGCCATGAAAGACCTTTATTTCTTTGTTGCAAGTAGATTTGTATGTTCTTCATTTTCTTGCATAAGTTTATGTAATTGTGTTGTTATTGTGTATGGGAATGGAATTTGGGGTTGAATCTTTGTTTATGGTTTTACCTTTGTTTTTTATATGGGAGTTTTGTGAAGGGTGTGATGGCATTACTCACCCTTGGATAGGGAAGAAGTGACCATGTATGGGTGAAGGGGTTAGTTGGACTCCATGGTAGTGTAGAGTCTCTTCTCATGGAGAGAAGAGGGAAGAAATACAAGGTGTATGGGCCCTTGCATGCCAATGTTTCTTGATCTTACTTTTGGGGAGATAAGGAGAAGATTTGTTGGAAGCATGTGTGTGATTTTAGCCTTGAAGAGGCATGTTATTTGATTGTATTATTTGTCATTCTCCTACATGGAAGATCCACCTTCACCCTTTGTATGGGTTCATGTTGAATCCATTTGTGCAAGTCTTGGGAGGGTGTTTCTTGTTGTTGCAATCATGTTTTGTGGATGTGTGATTGTCACCCATTGGTTATTGATTCTCCTAGCTCGGGGGTGGTCTCTTGGAGACCTAGGATGGGAGGTGAGCTTCCCATGGTTCCATTCCTTGTTTTGCAGATTTTTAAAGTCAAGATCTTGTGGAGAAAGCTTTGGAGGTTTCTTCATTTTGAGTGGTTGTGTGAAGACAACCCTATTGTGGTATTTTGGATTCCCTTGTAATGAGTTTGATCTTTGGTTAAAAGTTGTAATGTATTTCTTCTTTGGGCCATTGTGAAGTTGTAATGGAGAGAAGTTTGTTATCTCCTTGAACTCTCATTGTGTAGCACTATTTATTTGTATTGCCTTGTTGTAAATGTGAAGACTTCCCATTCTTGAAGATTATGTAATTGTATTGAAGAGATTTCCATAATGTAAATGATGATTCATTGCTTTCATGATTATAGTATTCTATCTCTCATTATAGTAGGAGTTAATCTTTCATTGCAAAATGTTTTTTCCAAGTTGATGGAATAAACCATTTAATAGATTCAATAGCATGTAAAAATCTTGTTATTATAAGAACCTCGCATTCTCTTAGATGTTGATTGTAATATTTAAGTTCAAATATAGTTAATTTTCCCTTGAAAAAACTACTATTGCAATATGATCATCACCTTAGTTGAAAACCAACATTTCAATCTTACACTCCCTTTTAAAATCAAACATGGCAACAATGTTCAATTAAATAAAATTACATATTAATGTAAAATTCATTTACTCTTTATTATAATGCACTAATTAAACTATCCAATTCATGTTCTTAGACCTCATATATCAAGCAAGAAATCTAAGGAAAACTCATGCATTTGAAATAACATCTTCCATATTTTTTAAGAGAAAATTAGCTCTCCGAATTTTGTATGGAGAAGGAAATTATTCTCTTACCATAGAAAATATTCCCTTCCCTTTTCATTATACTCCCCTAATTAGAATTAATAATCTAAACTCCTATCTTATCCCATTCTTTTACCAACTAATCCCTAATAATATAAGGTTTATAAAGTAAATGGCATAATGACTTATTTTATCCTATGCATTCTAGTGGGACCCACCCACATACTTTCCACCTTGCCTATCTTCTCCCTACGTGGGTTGCAAGAGAATGGCAATATTTTTATATTTTCCTTTCCTTGTGTGAATGCTTTAGTCTATTGTTCAGGACCTGACACCCATCCAAGTCTTATTATCTTGTCTCCTTCCTTATCCCTATGCACACTCATGAGCTGACATGGCATTAAATTCTATTCAATCAAGTAGGTTATCTTCCTCCCCTTGCATACTTTAGCCTGACACTAAAGATCAAGCATATCCCCTTTGCCAAGAAAGTCTTCCCTCTCCTATGCGAAAATGCTATGGGCATGTAATGAATTTTGGTTTGGGAGAGTTGATTTGTTAGGTTGATCCCACCTCAACCTAGGGCCATGTGCATACCTTTCTAAAAAAACTCTCTCTGCATATATCTACGTGAGCCTTAGTATAGGTTTGGGTTCCCAACACCCCACCCACTTGGCAAGTGGGCCATGATGGGATGGGATAGGTTGGTAGGGTTAGTAGATTATAGGATACTTTTTGATGTGATTAATGTTTTGTTTTATTAATTATATTTTCTTAATTTGATAACATATTCCCCTATACAAGTATGTATTAGTTAAAAGTTTTATTATTAAAGGACTACAGATTTATTTACTATTAAATCTAATTATTACTTGGATAGGTTAATTAGTAAGTTTAGCGAGTAATTTAATGGAGTAGCATGTTTGGTAGGTTAAGAATACTTTTGAATTTGTTTACTTAACTCCTTGTGGTAGATTTTCTTATTGTAATAAATCCTTCCACTCTTTTAGTTGTTAATTAGAAGATTTATTAGTCGATTAGCTTTTAGAAATTTGAATTGGCCCTTTTCTATTTAATGGTAATTGTAAATACAACTTGTATTAGGTGATTGATTTATTTGTTATGAACTTAATTTTAATTAATGGATTCATTGGTAATGTATTTAGATTTATTTATTGTTAAATCAGTTGTTATATTATTAGCATAGTTATTCCTAATGGTTCATTATTGTTAGCTAATCAGGATATGATCATAGGAATTGATTTGTTTTAATCAAATTAATTTATATGAGGGTTAATAGTATGAGTTAATTAACGAACATTATAGCTAGAATATTTTATATTGATAGTAAACTCTATTTGATCTACGTCAAAATAAAAGTAATTTATTACTATGTTAGTAACTTGTTTAATTATCATTTAGTTAAGAAAATTCATATTAACATATGATCCTATTGGTTTAATGTACTCATAACGTTTAACATTAGGCTCAAATAAACAATATTAGAATAAATAAGCGTTCATGTATGATTTGATTTCCATAATGAAATTAAAGATTGGGATAGATTAACCTTGGTTCACCCTCGATCTTTATGTTATACTCTTATGACCAAAATTAGTTCAACTAGGTCCACCATGTTATCATCATAGGATTAATAACGCACGTAAACCCCTAAGGATCATTAGTCCACATGGTTAATGAACTATACCTTAAGGGAACCTATTGTTGGGGGTTGATCATTCTTTTGATTATGCACCCTAACTGCAGCATTATTGTTACAATGAGGTACACCCTATAGATTTTTTTGGAAGTTAGTGATCTAGAACGTTTACAGATTATTGATACCTCACCAAGTTAGTGTCACCTTAGTTAAAACCTTAGCCAAAGGTGGATCTAGAAAATTGAACTTGAGACTTACTTCTCAGTTGACTCAACTCTAGACTTTGATTGATAATCTTTTGTCAACTTACACTTAACCTTTCAACGTCACTCTTTAACATTGCACTTTTAAAAAAAAAAAATTGTTGTGTTTTTGGTTGGTTTATTTTTGGGCATGACACATATTAAAATATTTAAAAAATTAGAAATAATTATATCTTATATTTTCCTAATATTCTAAATAAATTTATATTTCATAATTAATAAAATAAAATAATATGTATCAATATTTTAAATTAAAGTACTACACTATATTTACCTATAATAACTTAAAAGTATTAAAAATATAATTATATTAAAATATAACGTGTCAATTCATTCGGTCTAATAAATTTCTAAGTTATATAGGGGAGAGGGGTTAGTAGTGGGCCACCAAATGTTTACCCTCCCATGTAGAATGCCACATATATGCACATGTAAACAACTAAGCTAGACCACCACATAACCAGTCCATTTTGAGGATGACCTATCATGGTAAATGTTAGTAGAGGATAGTGACATGGCAAGGTGTGTTTGTAGGTTCAAATGCCCATGTGCATTAAAGTAACATCGATGATGGAACTCCAAGTTTCCTTCTTTGTTTACTATACATCTCATCACATTTTATCACCCTTATTCTCACTTAATAAATAACAAAAGAACCACTTAAAGTTTCATTTTCTCACAATCCATGTCACTTTATCTAGTTTCTTTTGCACCATGTTTGAAGAGTCATTTATCGTAGGATCTAATACTCTGATGTAGGAGTGTAGAAACTAACTATTTCAACTAAATCTCATGGAGACCTCAACATCATTGTAGACAGTTTTTCAACATGCACATCCCCAACTAGTAGTTGACGTAGACCAAGGCTAGAAGGATCCAATTAAGGACAA